>PVJI01002288.1:0-24688 GCA_004026765.1 Micronycteris hirsuta | reverse complement strand
AGGGGGGAGATCAGGCAAAAGAGAATCAACATATCCAAAATTAGCTCCAAACCTTAAGAAGTACTCACAGATCACAGGCACATGCAGAAGCATGTGCAAATATCGACACATAAATTCTGATACTCTATTATGCAGTATAAATTACAGAAAAGCATAGTAGTGAAACCATTGTTATTCCAATAAAGCATTTGCAGAGCCATAGAGAATTAGCAAATCAAAATGTGTTGTTTTTTTTTTAGAACACCAAATAAAGGCATGGAAACCCCTGAACTTGAGCCTCACTTTTCTTTGACTATATAATGGAGGCACTGGGCTGTATATTTCTACAGGGTTTCTGTCCCCAAAATTCCATGATTCTAACAAAGTGGGTTTAATGCCACTTTACTTATTTTTAGCCTAGTAAAATTACTATGCTCTTTACAAAAGCCATACAACCATTATGAACTATACTGTAATAGTAAGGCTGTTTTAAAACATATACACTTATACGTAGACAATTAAATAAGTCTACTAAAAAAATACCTTTAAGGGGAGATCAATTTTTTTCATGCCATAACCGTAAATTCAAACTGGTACGGATGGAAATCAACTCAGGGTGCCGAGCATCAGGATTCCCTCTGTGACACAGCACTACCCACCGGATTCATTTTTTTCCCTCCCTGAATTTACTGAACTGATGTGTCATTTTGGTGTCCTGTGGATAAAGATTAACTAACTTGTATGAAGATCAAGAAGTGCTTTTCCTCTTTTGAAAATGACCATGCTAGGGCTGTGGTGCATTTTGCCACTGCTCTAAATTGTTCAAACACCCATTCATTTGGCAGCCTTTAACAGATGCTGAACACCTAAGCAAAACTTACAGTTACCGGGGGAAAGGCTCAACCTTTCAACTAAGGGAGGAAGATGTAGTAACCATCCCAGACTAACTGTAAACACATACAGCAGATGTGACCAGGGTTGTTTTTGAGTATATATCATTTTAGTGGCCCAACTTAAAAACGACTTTTTTAAAAAGATGCTAAAGCTGGCATGTTTATCTTTTGCTTATAAAAGACTCAACGGTAAGCAAATAAACAGTATTTTTGTTATATTAGAAAATTAAGCCCCTGTTAACAAATAAATTATAGACTCTAGGTGCATTTTTTTTTCTTTTGGTAACTTTGCCATCCTATGTTTTAATGAGAATAATTTCCCAATTATCCTGGCATGTGGATACTTTTAGTTTGTTTTAAGATCAATGATATAACGGATATTAAATCCCTTTGTGGAAGTTACCATATGGGTTACAACTATTTCATAAAAATAATTCCAGAGCCCACCAATCCCCCCGTTAAGGTCATCATGGCTCTGAACTATCATGGCTGAATTGTTTCAGTGCTCTCTGCTGAACACCTGCAAACATCAAACAAAAACTGCTGGTCCTTTCCTGGGTTGACAAAAGCCTTTCATGTGAAAAATGCTCCCTGGGAATGTCAGGCTGTAGCTCAGGTTACATTCCATTCTCCCTAGCAGCCTCCTGGTTTCTTAAGGTGGTAGGAAAAACCATGTTTGTGAAATGAAAGATTAAAGGGGAATATGGCCACACTTTATTTTCATTCTCACATTGCAAATCACGACGGAGCATCCTAATAATGGAATCAAAAGCTATTGGGAACTTTAAGCATGAAGCATTGCCATGCCTCACTGAAAAAATACAGCTGGTTTTTCAAATATGAACAGTTTACTCATAGCCTGGATCTTTTTTCCTGGACCCAAGTTTCAAAGCTACCCATGAAAGTGACATTTGAGTCCACTGAGGACAATAGACATGAACCTGAAGCAAATTTAGAAAATTATGTCTCTGTCCAAAGTGACCTTGAGTTCATCCTTCCAGTTAAAAGGCCAGTTTTCCTGATTTTTTATTTGTTATGCTTTAAAAAGACTTTACCTTTGTGGATAAATTATTTACCTTTTATCCTATTGAGTGGAAATATAAGCCATTTACTTCACTAATACCCTGTGTTCAAATACGTATTGAATACATGAGAAAAACCAGCACTCCAATCTGTAGCCTATATATTAGAGTCACCCTGGTACGGCGTTGGATGAATACCTCGCATTTGCCATCCAGCACCCCAGACAAAATAGCCACTGGCACTTTTTAACCCTCACGAGTCAACATTTGGGCCTGAAAACTGCAACTGTGTACAATGTAACTTAAAGTTCAACACCTTAAAATAACCACAGCACCTTCATTAGATATATCATAACATCTCACTAAGAATGAAGCCTCTGTCTAGGTTCGTGCATTCGTATATGTTATGTGTGTATACACATAAACACACACGCAGAGTTGTCTTAAGAACTGTGTACGTTTCCATACATGATCCCTTACCAAAATGCACAATATTAATACATATTCATACTTATCCAGCCTGTACTCCCTGAGAACACTTAAACGTCCTAGCAAGGACTCTATCTAAGTGTGAACATATACAAGGGACAAGACACACAGTTGTCTTTTTAAATGTAATACAATTTCATGCTTCTAAATCACCTTACTTTATAAGCCATACCTAAACTGGCACACTTAAGTTACTACAAATGTGTCAGTTTTTACAAAGTGTAAAAGAGCATTTGCACTGACTTTGAAAGCAGTTTATCTCTGTACCTTTCTGACATAATCTACTTGTAGATTTAAACTAAATACATATTTTCTTAAGTAAAATCATGAAGAAAATTATTGTCAGAGATAAAGTCAGTTACTGTTTGGATACTGTCTAACATGAAAAATTAATTTGCCTAAAAGAGATACTTGTATTCATCTTTACTTCAAAGTTGTACAAAAAATAAAATAGAGAAATTTCCAGGATATAATAATAATACGCAAAAAAATTAAGTCCCTAAACGGAAAATACAACAGGGTCCAGGGCAATAAAACAAACATATGGTCAATAGTACTTTAGTAGAAATGAATTAAAAAAAAAAACAAAAGATAAAATATAACTACAGGAGGTATATCTCATATTTTATAAGTCAAGCTACAGAGACTAAAATTCCCTTAGACTTATGGGGGCCAGCCAGAAGAAGAAGTAACTTATTTGGAAATGAGCAACTTTTAGAAGCCATTCATTTTATATAAACATACTAAGTACACAAATCACAAAGGGGAACAGATTTCTCATTGCTGTGTTAAGAGATGTGAAATTATATTCAATAGTTAAGAGACAATTCCACTAGCATCTCCCAGCTAAAAAATGTCAACGTTTACCAGTCTGACTTAAGAACAGCACTCTGTCTAATGCACTGTTACGTTCGTACCCCTGCCAGGACTAAGACACTGCAGCTGTTTAACCAGCAGAAATGGATTTAAGCCTCGAACCTAAAGAATAGCAGGCAACGATGCATGCCTCCTTCTGATATGAAGTGCAGGGGACAAAATAACAAATACATTTTAAACAGATGTGTTTTCACTTCTCACTTTTAATAAAAGACCTTCAGAGAGTCCCCTATTAAAGCGCTTCCTCAGATGCCAGACCATCAGCGCGCACCCAGCTTCCACCCAGCTTCCTTTGTGAATAGTGCTAACGTCTTTTTAAAGCATCACCCAAAGACCTTTTATCTAGAAAATGTGAAGTTCTTACCAATTTGCAACTTTAAACACAGCAAAAAATTCATTGCACACATAAACACATAAGGGAAAGAAACAGCTAAAGCATCAGAAAAGATATTATAAAAATAAATGAATTCATTTTTGGCTCAGATTAGCAAGAGGCTCTCTATTTCAGCTATGGTTTACCAGGGAGCATTCATCTACAAAACGAAGGACTCATTTCTTTAAAAGGGTTAATTATACATAGTAATTAAAACAACTGATATTATTTACAAGCGATTTTCCCTTTTTATGAAGTTAGATTTCTCCCTCTATTTTCAAATAGGAAACATTCATTTATTTCCCTCATTTTAACATTGGCCTTATCTTCACATGTGTGGTTACAACTGTATTAGAAAATTGCTTTTAAATTAAGTGATGGAATTCTAACAGTTTCCTTGATTTAAAAAAAAAAGGCCTAATTTTAATTTTGCAAAAGTTGCCTTTTTTATGTGAGTTATACCACTGATAGATAATGAAATAACCATATCACTACAGGCTAACATTTCAATGACTTTTTCAGAACACTTCAACAGAGCCAAAAATATACAATGAGTGAATAAACAGCTAAGAGCATTTAACTACACACTAAGAAAAGAATTTACATACTTGAGCCAGTAAAATGTCCACTCGCCAAAGAAGTTGGTCCATTTTTCCCACTGCTCACAGGAGGTGAAAACATCTAAAAGAAACAAAGAAATATTACTGTTGAAAAGACATCTGCGCCTTCAGAGTTCGTCAAAGATCTTCCAGACTCTCACCATAGAACTTAGAGTTTATGCTAAGGGCTCATTTCAATAAAATACATCACCATCCAACTTAGCACTAAAACAGGCACGAAATTAGCAATCACCCTCTCCTCCCCGTTACCACTCCTCTTTCTTTTCCCCAGATTCCCTAGATTGCCAGCACTACCACAGTTAAACAACACAGTCCCCCCGTTATCAAGATTCAGTTTGGAGGGCAGCAGCCTCTCTAGAAAACACTAGTTTGACAAAGGAGAAGAAAAAGTTGTTTGTTTTATACTAAAAACCTTGGCCATAAATGTGGCAATGTCCATTTCCATCCCGTATAGGATTTGCCTGTTACATGTGAACCCAAATAAAAATAAAAGTGCCACCTGCACTAAATTCTCATTTCGTCTCTAACATGAGAGCAATTTGAAGCAAGTCTCTCTCTCTCTCTCTCTCTGTCTCTCTCTCTCTCTCTCACTCTCACTCTCTTTCACTCCCTCTCTCTCCAGCATTTATTTCAATCGACCCTAATTGGTTTCCCTCTTCTTCCACGTATCTAGTGGATAATGCACACCTTCCCTGGGTCAGAGCCTACAAAAAGCAAAGGAACGAATGGAGAAAGTGCAGCAAGCAGAAAGGGGGCTGCAAAGCTGCCTATAGCTACGTTTCCTGACAAAACTTCCGAAAGCCATTTCTCCAAAAGGTCTAGCAGAGGAGCAGCAGCAGCAGCAGCAGCAGCAACGACATGAAAAGCCCCACTTAGAAGGTGGTTTGGAATTTATGTATGTGTTTTGTGGATTCTTTTTATTTTGCTTTGCAAATGCATCTTACACCAAACTCATCTGACATTAAAAATCGATTAGTCCCCCTGACATGTCTGAGACTTGGTTTGGGAAAGGGAAGCAAAGGGATGGAGAAGGACAAAGTACAGCTGTAAAACTCCACAAGTGTGTAAGTTCTTCTTTGTACTAATCTCATAACATTTACAAAAACAGTACAGAGTTCTGAGGATTCTATGCTCGGTATACACATATGAGTATTCAGAATCCCAGGAAATGAGGTAATTAGGTAACTCGGGGTACTACTAATCCAAAGCATCATCAGTTTAAAACTTTAAGAGACAAGTGGGTCTCCTATTTTCTTTTCCATTTCCAGAAAGTAAATAAATAAAATGGGTAGTGCGCAAAGTATTAGTGCTCTCTCAGTGTTCAGATAAGGCCAAGTTTTAGGGGTGGTTTGTTGTCTTATGAGTGTCTGTTTTTCCTTTCCATTGGGGTGAGATTCAATTATTTGGGGGGAGGGCTGTGGATACAGAATTCAAGGCAAGTTATTAGGCTCTGAGAAAAAAAAAACCTTGAATCATCCATCACACCAGAAATTGTAGTTAAAACTTATCAAAAACACCTTCATTTTACTAAGGATTCAGCCAATTAAAAATTATTTCTCTGCTTTAGACTACTATCGGTTTCTAGCTAAGTGTTTGGGGGGGGGGTTGTTTTGTTTTGTTTTGTTTTCACAGCTGTTGTTAGTTTCCACCGTTCTTTCTTACCGCACTGAAATCCAGTAAATCACTCAGCTCTTTGTCCGTCCCTAAGGCAGCCATTCGCTGTTGGTGATGCATTTTAGCAAAATCACACAAACCTAGAAACATGGAAATAACCGCAATCAGAAAATCCAGTCCCAATCCTTGGAGAAAACACAATCGGATTTTTGGAGACTGGGGGAGTGGGGAGGGGGGGTAGAGGGTGGGGATGTGGGGTGGGTGAGATTAAGGTGGAAAGGAGGGAGGGATGGGAGAGTTGTTTTGTTTTGTTTTGTTTTTTTTAAAGATGGAATAGGCAGCAATAGCAAAAAAAAAAAAAAAAAGCGATATCGATACTCTATTTCCAAAGAGACGATCAAAACTGGTAACATCCACTATAAAACCAAATCCAGGAAAGGGAAAAAAAGCCGCTCTTCAGCGCATCATTTTATGCAACAGGAGGTAGAGCGAGAAATGAATGGATCACAGAGAAAAGAGAAACTACTGAGAATGATCCGGTCTCAACTTTACCCCCACCCTCCATCCCACCCCCTCACACACACTCACACACAGGCACACACTCACACACACCACTCCCCTCTGCATTTCAAAGTAGCTCTAAAGAAATTAAAGATGAGCGTCTCCGGAGGGAAAACACGTCCAAAGGGGGAGGGGTGCCAGGGTCGGAGAAAGGGGTGGGGGGAGAGTGGAGGGTCGGTCCCGTAATTGTCCAGCACCCTAATTTGTGAAAGAAAGGATTGTAAAAATTAAAGTCAGGCCCTTGGCAAAGTCACCGGTCCCTCCAAGTGGCACGGCTGGGGAGGGGGTTGGGGGGGGACAAAACCAGGGGGAGGGAAGAGGCGCGGGAGGGGAAGGGGTGTCTCTTCTGGGAGCGCCGGGAGCCGGGAGCCGGAGGCAGGGGAGGCTCCGATCCGCGTGCGGGGCCGCCGAGCCCGAGCCCCGCGCCACTCTGCGCATCAGCCCCGCCGAGCCCCGCCGGCTCCGGTACCTACCGCCCGCGCGCGAGAAGGGGCTCTCCGTGCACCGCCGGCGCCGAGGCGGCGTTCATGTCTAACCACTGCCTCCACCACCGCCACCTCCTCCTCCTGCACCCGCTCCTGCTCCTTCCCCGCCGCCGCCGCCGCCACTACAGATCCGCAGACACACAGCCAAGATCCCTGACTCTTAACACCAACTCTCTTCTCCGGGGAGGGGAGGGGACGAGGGAAGGGGGGAGGGGGAACACGCCGAGGCGCACGGAATTGCAAGTTCAGCAAAGAAATGGGTGGGGGGGCTCCGGCGTGGAGACGCGGCTCATTCGGGTCGGCTCGCTGGGATGCAAACCCCCCCCCGAAAAAAAATCTCAACACCTCCCCCGCCTCACACACATACAAAAATACAAACGAAAATTCACCGAGCACCTCATTTTCCCTCAGATCGTCAGTTACGATCTGAAGCCTGAGCAGTTCAGTTTTTGCCCGTTGCAACCATCGGAGGCACTTTGAAATTTATTCGAGTTTACATCCCTCACTTCTTTCTTTCTCTGACTCTTCGGTCCCTCTCACTCATCCACACACGGCAAAGCAAGTTTCTGCTAGGCTGCAAATACACGTGATGCAAAAAGACTTTGCCAAGAGGAACAGTATTTTTCTTTTCCAGATATAAATCAAGCCACATTTTGCTGGGGGGATTTTCATTTCGGTAGTTCTGTGTTGGGGGGCGAATCCTTAACTGCATATTTTCTTCCCCCTCCCTTTTAAGTCACAGAATAGTATAGCTGCAAACTTCGCCATAAAAAAAAAAGGGCAATTTTTGAGGGTGGAGGTTGTTTTGTTTTTACCCCTGAGTTACTAGGCACGCTAAGTCCCGTTCGCCAGCACTATAAGTTTAATTCAACATTCACCAGCACAGGCCCTGCATGCTCCTAAAACATACTTTTTTACTTCACTTTTTAGGATAAAAACTAAGCTTCATAATTCTATCGTTTCATAATAACAAGCGTGCTTCATCCAGTATATGCAACATACGCGAGTTTAACGTGTGTTAAAATACACAATCTACAAACCCTGTTATTGCTATATGTGCGAGTACATATACAACATGCACACACTTTTTCCCATTGAGAGTTATTTAATAGGTTGTTCCTTTTGTTGTAATAAAACATTGGGATCGACATTTTAAAAAGTTAAATTCAATTACAAACAGTTTACTCTGACAGCAAATTGTAACGTTACCTTAAATGGCCACAAATATGTTCACAATATTCCAAGGAAAGTGACTTTAAAAAGAGAAACAAAAATCTTCTGCAAGTACTTAAGTATCTCACATGTGTATCCCCCAAAAAAGTATTTTAACTGGTACTCAGTTCTGCTCCAGGGATATCCACAGAATACAAGATTATGCACCTGGCTCTGGTTTTTGCATTTTCCACCATAAAATTGCAACAAAATTCCCTCCCCCCAAAAAGAAATCATTAAAAAAAAATCCAACAACTTTTTCTTATTGTTTATAAAAAATCAATACAGGATAGTTATAATTGTTCCTCAAATCTTGTTGGTGGGTTTTTTCTTCTCCTCTTATAAAGTCTTAAACTTGTTCCAAGTTTAGAGGTGTCTCATCATCCTCCTCCTCACCATCACCATCACCATCGACTCCCCCGTGGAGTCACATTGATAATAATAGGTTTCCCTGAAAGATACATTGTAATCCATTCACATCCGGGCACTGCGGGCTTATAAAGAGAAGGCGCTGCAGCCGCGGCTGCTCCACCAGACAATGACTAGGGAGGGGCGGGGCGGGAGCAGAGGTGGGGGGAAGACCATAGAGTGGTAAACACAGCGCCTAGAGAGGCACCCAAGATGGCTGCTCGTGCGGGCCACGCCTCCTCCGGGACTCCGGCGGATGTCGCGGATGTCGCGCGTGGGACTGAAATGTGAAGGCTCCCGGTGCTGGGGCCGTTAGCAGGCCCCCTGCTCCCGCGCACGTCTTGTTCCCGTTGCTTGACCATCCCTGTTGACTCAAGAGTGTAGTGTCTAAAGTAACGAATTCAACACAGACCAGGCAGTCAGCTCCCCGGGCTCACCCTGAAGGGAGGGGGCTCAGCATGTGCTGAGCCGGCCTCATCCACGGAAGGCTGGCGCCCAGGTTTTCCTGCTGTGTGAAATCTGACCTCTTAGGAAGGCTTTAGCGTCCTGGACAAAGTCCCCTGGGCTCAGCTGTAGCTCTTGGTCTCGAAGAGGATATGCCTCCTCTCCTGCTCTACCATCTATCTACACACCATCTTTTTTCTGTGGCCGCAGGAAAAGGGAGAACTTGGCAGGTCTGGGAAGTCACCACTTGGAAAAGACCTTCATTTACTGCTTTGTGGACTCAAGTTGAATTTGTACCATGAACGACTCACTACTGAGTCAACTTCTAGTTCTCACCAAGCAACTACCGTCTCTCGCCTGTTTGCTATCCTGTAAATGCAAATAACAGTGTCCATTTTAAGAATGTCATAAGAATTGAAAGAATACAATTAAAGATGGAGCCACCATTAAAATCTTTCCATCTGTAATTCCTTGCTAAAACAAGTGATAGCTCTAATCTAACCCATAGGATTTGAGATGGCAGTTTCTCTCTTCCAGAAGCATAGATTTTAGTCCTCCCAGCAGTGAAAAGCGAGTAATAAAAATGCTTGGTAACACTTATGCAGTGGGTTTAAAAATGCTCCAAACACTGTTGTAAGAATTTCACAAACAGTGGCTGTTTTAATCCTGAGAATGACTTGATGGAGTATGTGTTACTATTATAATTTACATATAGAAATACAAAGCAAGGAACCATGAACCTTGAGAAAGACTATACCTACCAAGAAGAACTCCTTATAGTTAATTCGGCCCCAGATCTCTACCAGCAGTTGCCAACAGAGGCCTCTGACACATTCTACATCTCAGTGAAAGCCACAGACTGAGTTGCTACTTTGCTTCCTACCTTGTGCTCCTACAGGCTGAGCCCACCCTTATAAAGCAGTTCCCGGTATCCTGTGGGCTGACACATGCCCTATCCAATTAGAACCATACATTTATTCTTTCATTAGTATCTTTACTGACCAATCAGAGCAGCTCCATAATAGCCAATCAGAATGCGCTATTCTGACCCATCAGGATAGTGCTATTTAGACCAATCAAACTTTGCAATTTTGGATTCCTCATTTTGCTTAAAAAATAGACCAATCAGGGACTGAGGTGGGGACTTTATACAAATTGGACTCCTGTTTGTCTCCATGGAGTGCGCTTTCGGCTTCCTCTAGAGGCTCCCTTTCCCAATTTGCAAATTGTTCATTTGAATAAAGTTCCTTCTCTTTCTGCACCCTAGATTAGGGGCCTTTTGTCGACATAATATTGAGTAGCTCAACCCAACACATTTTATTCAGTGGTTAAAAAAAAACTTACCTAAATTACACAACTTTGTTAATGGATCCCATCTTTCAATCCAGGCCCTCGGTGATAAGAGTCAACATTCACCCCCATCCCTATACCATCTTGCAGCAGGAATGTCCTAATCCCCATTTTCTGATACCATTTTGTGGCAGCAACAGAGTTCAGATTAATTTTCGAGATCTTTTGCTTTATATGTAAGTTTTTAGAGAACAAGAATTAGGGCATTTATCGTTTGTTTCCTGTCTGTTCACACATCGGGAAGATTTCTTCTGTTTCCATTCCATGCTCTCATCTTAAAATAATATTTTTACATTGAGACATTACTTCATGCTGCATTATCTATCAATCACAAGCATTATCTCTGATTCTCAGAGGAAGCCTTTATAGGCTCTACTGAGATGATCTAATAAAAAGATCACAAATGTTTGCTCAGGAGGAATAGTCCACTGGTTCTACCTCTTTAATCAGTTCTGTGGCCTAGGATTTGATGCCAGTGTCTTTTACAATAAATGCAGAGGCTAGATTAGATAATCCTATAAAATTCCTTCTACTTTCTAGATTTTAAAATCCCATCCCCCTTTCCTTAAATTTCGAGGGGAAATAAATGAGCTGTCCAGAAATCAATGATAGGATCAGGTCTGGGACCTAAATGCACCCAACTGATGGCTAGTGCTTTGTTTTTTTAACTGGACCCTACAGGCCAAACACCATGAAACCACCCCTCCTATTTTAAAGGAGAAAATTTGGATTTTTTTTCCCCTGAACTATCAGAAGGATAGGTATACTTACGAAGATTGGAGTCACCCTAGAATCCCATGAAACTTAGATAAAAAGGAAAATGTAGTAGATATGTTTTGAGGTGCCTGCTTCATCTATAGACTCCCTTCCTTAGGAACCTGTCCATAAAACCTGATAGAGAGGTAGAAGTTGATGTGGGTGCCACATGAGTCCCAGCCCCACCAGCCCCAGCTGACGGAACCACAGGAACTAAACAAGGAAGACACTCACAGTAGTCTACAGTGAGTGACAGACCTGACGCGTTGCAGCCAGCTGGCCAGAGCTAGTGTCAGGAAGCCAACCCCGGTGTGAGCTATGGTTATGAGGAAACAAAAATCATGAGTCTCATGAGTTAGCAGAGGACACTGCTCTTTGGATAAAACAGAATGGCCTTGGAAGTTCCCAGAAAAGCAGACAATTTAGTCCTAGGAAGGCATGCTTAGGGATACTTTTTCAATTATTATCAGGACCACCTTGACTCCCATCCGTAAGAGAGTTGATGCCTGCTGCACACCCCTTCTCATACTGAGCTAACCTGACTGCTTTTTTGATCCTTACAACTAAAGTGCTTCACAACAGCACAACAAAAATGTATTAAATTTCAGCATTTCAAAACAATCCTTAATATTAAGAAAAAAAAATACACAATGAAGTAGTGACCACTAATCTAGGGGTTAAAAATTTGTTCCACTCCCGCATGATTGAGATTCTATCCAATTAAATGTGCTACATATAGTCAGGACAAAATGTAAAAGCATCATTCCCCTTTTTACTGCATTATGGCATTGGGAAAGTTTAACATTTTGTGAGATGTAAAATAATTAATGTGTCTCCAATATTTTATGTGACTGGTTAAAATCAAATGAGCTAATGGAAATAAAAGGACTCTGAAAATGACAAATTCCTACCAAATATAAGGCATACTTAGTACATAAACTGAGCTGATGCCTAAAGATAACATTTTTTTTCATAGCAGTGTGGAAGGAGTGGCAAATATTGAAACCCAATGAGTCATGGGAAAGAGCAGACACTGAAGGCTACTTGGACCAAACCTTTCATTTCAGTTGAAACTGTCAAGGCTCAAGTGGGGTGAGTTGTCCAAGGTCACATCACTAAGGAGTTACAGAGCCAGAAGTAGCCCTCCACTGAGTGAGTGCCAACCCAGAATGCCACGCCACTCTCCTTCAATCTTCATTCAATCTGCTCTCCCCAATTCCTGACCACGTTAAAATAAATAAGCAGGCAAAACCAGTAACAAAAAAAAAAAATCAGATCTTGGATGATCTAATGAAATTCATTAAAAAATTCAGCAAATAATTTTTGAGTGTCCACCTTGTGTCGGAAGCTAATCTCTCCAGACCTGAAGCAAAAACGTAGGCAAAGGAATGAGCATGACATAAATGTCAAGGGCAGTCTTGACTGAAAGGCAAAGTCAGAGTGAACAAGATACGGGCTGGGAAGATGTTTTTAGGCTGACATATCAAAAGGGCAAGGCCATCCAGGACCCCGCACTCACGCCTTGCACGTACTGTAACACTGAGTCAGAAAAGCAGCTGGAAGCACACAAGGAGAGGCAGCCGGTCAGTGTGCGTGTGAGAGAAGTCCAGAGCTTCGACACACAGAAAGTTCCGCACCCCTCAGGGCCTTGGAGTTGGCTGGCCCCGTGATTCTTTCCTGGCTGTTCACACAGCTGGCCACTTGTCATCCTTCTGGTCTCAGCTTAAACCTCATCTTCTCCTGGAGACCTGAACTGTTCTGTCTAAAGCAAGCACCCATCTCAATATTCTCTGCCTCATTGTCAGCTTTATAGCCTCTGTTCTACCTTTCCCAATGGAGCTATTTTTGTTAATATGTTTGCTTTTCATTGCCTGTCTCACCATCAGAGGGTAGACTACCGAATGCAGGGACTGTGTGAATCTCATTCTCCCTGTGCACCCATGCCTAATGCAGTGTCTGGCACATATTATGTAGTCTGGAACTATTTGTTAAGTAAGTGAATGAAGGATGTGTCTGTATCCTCAAGATTCCCACTGACACTGAAGAGTACAGCTTTTATACCTTTTCCAATCAGTTTCTCTTCAGGTTCCACGTTAGCATGGCTTCATTTTTGGTAAATAGTGCTGGTGAATATTCCGTTTGGTTTGCGACAGGCCACTCACCCCTTGTGGCCTGAATCCACACATTTATATATTCACAATAAGTGAAACAATATAGCCGTTGTTTCTCTCAAGTCTGATTCTCTCCTGAATGTTTTGAAGATCAAAATTTTACTGGCTGAAAAAAAATTTTTTTTACTGACTGAATTCTTTAACCTATTTTTAGTGACAAATTTTATCATAGGTTGTTTTAGCCATTTACAGATTGCATTTAGGTTGTCTAGTTCTACCAATACAATTTGTAAAGATTAATTTTATATTTACTTCTCAGGCAACTCACAGGGAACTTCTGTGCAGTTCCCCTTAGGTATTCTAGGATTATACTACTAACAATTTCCACTCTCATTTCTCCCCTATTTCAGCTGCTTCTGTGACTGCTTTCTCTTCATACGTATTGTTTAGAATCTTTGTCTTCCTACCTTGAAACCTGTAGATTCCACTGATGAATTTCCAGATGTCAGTACACTATCAATACTCCCTTTGCATGGGGTCATTTGTGGCTTCAGTAAAAGTTGCTCATTTGAGGGTTCTCATTGACGGTACATTCACCTCTGCAGAAAACCAGGCACCTGCTGACCTCCATGATAACATATCAGCACTTCATGAACTTCCATGAGTGTCACAATAAGTGACACCTGTCTTTGATTAATATGTCTACACCTAACCAACATTCACATTTATACCTACATCTCTTTTGACACGTCCAATATGTACCACTTTTCCAGATTGCCTTCATACTCTGGGTGCTTACTCATTTTGCCTCCAAAAGTCAGGAGGAGAGAGAACTCACAAGCCAAATTTTTTCCTGCTGGGATTTATTTCTTCACTTCCCTGGCATCACCATGACAGCTGGTCTTGTGCAACCTGACAGTAGCATCCACAGCCACAGTGATGTCCTTGTTGGTAGGATCCCTGAAGCAACCACAGGCCTGCCCTACATGTGGGCTCCAATATTACCCAGCTTTTCCCACACTCACATGTGTGACCTTGGGACAAAGAAGCTGGTCCGAGCAGACTTCTTACCCAGCTACACTCGGATCAGAAGTGGCCATCTGTATGTTCCCTTACGTCACATTTTATGCTTTGCCACCCAACCAGGCTCCTCTTCCCTTCCGAAACGTTCCTCTTTGGGACCACTGGCGCATACTCCTGCTGACAGACCTCAGACGTGGCCACGCCAGTACAGCAGACGGAGGTCCTACCATGTCATCCGAGAAAGGCAGACACCAGTAAGATCTCCGTCCTCGCACGGGGTTCACTGAATTCCTCTTTCCGGGTGACCCACTGAGCCTACCGAGGCCTCTTGGGAGAAGTAACCTTGGATAGAACTTAAAGGGCCCTTCCCATGGGGCCAAACAGGCCTGGCGGTTTTATAGTCCATTACGGAGAAAAGTGAAAGAGAATCTGCTTCAAAGTGGCCTTCCGTGCCCACCTACTGCAGAACCAAGAAATGGATAATAGTCTTCTCTACGTGGAAAAAAAAGTTCAAGTTCTTCCTCACCATGCAACATTTAACTCACATATTATCTACTCATTTCAGGTTTTTAAATACAAATGGTCTATAATCATTGCTCTCTAAATGTCTTTCCTTTTCTTTTCTATTTTCACTTAACAGTATTTCATGTCATATTCTCACATCACTATACATAAGCTCATCTGATTTACATTAACACCTGCGTAACATAGAAAATACACAGGATTATCACCTTATTATGTGCCAGACACATTTTAAAATATATTTAGTCCTCAGGACTACCCTATGAGGTAGGTACTAGGCATACTCCCATTTTATAGTTGAGTAAACTGAGGTGCAGAGAAATTAAGTAACTGGCTCATGATCACAAAGCTAGGCTGTCTGGGTCTGGTGCGTGGCCTCAACTCTCCCATCCCCAGCTACGCTGTGTCTCTACCACAGCTTTCGCCATTCCTTTACTGCTCCAGTTTTTAATCTTTGTTGGCAATGCCTGCGCCTAGCACATTCTTGGATGCCTTTCCTACCTCACAGCGATGTGTATTTAGGGAATTAAAAATAACTGCTAGAGTAGCTTACCTCAAAATTAAAGTAATTATTAGATAGATGACCCTCCTTTAAAAAATGTTTTGTATTCCAAATCTCAATAAAAAATGCCTTTGGATTATCAGTGGCTTTGGCAAATCTGCATTCTATCCATGGGCCATTACCATCGATAATTGAGAACTCAGACATGTTAATCAATCATTTATTCCTGCCTTCCCTCTCTCCTGTTCTATATGTTGCCTATCTTAGTGTTCGAATTGGGAAAACACAGTGAAATTTTATTTTAAAAATTGTAATTGCAGATATAGAGTTCCATAAAGCTGGTAGGTAGGCCAGGGAGGGAGAGGTGGAAGATATGGTGCAAGCTTTTCCATTGTCCCCAGCGGTAATTTCCTACCATAGCAACATTTCCTTATCGATTAAAGATATACTTCCCACCCTTTCCAGGAGCTCAGGAATAAGGGAAGCAAACATGAACATAATGTAGAATGTAATCAACTGTACTTCCCTGTTCAATTCAAGATAGAAAAAAACTTTCCACTTTTAGATAATGGGAAAAAAGGCTGGATTAAGAATAATAAACCTAGATTTGGATCTCACCAATGGTGTGATCCTAGACAGGTTTTCTTATCCTTAGTTCCATTTATATTTTGGTCTGGATAATTCTTGCATGTGAAAGGCTGGCCTGTGTGTTGTAGGGTGTTCGGTAACCTCCCTGGTCTCTACCCATCAAATGCCAGCAGCGGTCTCCTTCCTCCACCCCCCACACCCCAGCTGTAGCAACCAAAAGTGTCCCCTGAAGAGCGAAGTCACTCTCATTGAGAACCACAGCTCTAGACAAACCTCTGAATTTCTTGGAACCACAGTGTCTCCATCTGTAAAAATGAGAATCATTTCATTGACTTTACGGAGTCATCGTAAAGAGCTAATGTATTCACACAAACTTTGTAAATTATGACTTGTTAAGTGGGGTATTACTATGACATTAAGTTAGGTATTACTATTCATATTTATTAGTTTTAGCTCCTGCTGTTTTTTGAGAGTGCTATATATGATCTGAAATATATTATAATGTATTATCAAGCCCAGAATATATTTCTTTACATATTTCTAAGAAGTACTACTAAAATAGTTATAACTGATGGAATAGGCAGGTACTAACTATTCACTATTGTCAATAAATTACTCATGAAGATTATGCTATTTCATAACCACAGGCTGCACCTCTGCTGCTTGTCCAGCCACTTTGGATAGGCCTGCTGTCTGTCCTAAAGGAGAATAGGCAAACATACCTAAAAGCAGAAAAAAAAATCACCAAGAGCATATCTTATCGCTGGGAGGTCAAGACATCATCTCCATTTGCAAAGCACGGCACGGAAAGTAATTCCTCCTAAGGAGAAAGCAATTTTTTTGACTCCTGGGTTATACAGCTATAAGGTCTTACAGGGCTCACCATTCAGAAGCTCAAATTGTCATGACTAATGTTCATGTTATCAATGTCATCCATGTCATTGGAGCTCCGTAGTATGGGATGCCATGTCACCGTGTACCCTAAACTCCCAAAGGGTAGGCTCCTTGTATGATTCTTCCTGTGTCTGTCACTAGTGCATATATAGCACAGGTCCTTGCACAGAACAAGCTCTGGACAATTTTCACTGAGTGGCCAGATAATGTCTATTTTTGCTATGTCTTAACAATAGTTTTCATAAAAGCACTAGGTACAAAAATTCTGCTTATAATTATTAAAAGAAGCATTTGATTCTGCCACCTCATCAATTTATTTCCAGCAGGAGGTCCTTCCCTTTTTCTGCCATGATTCTAACCCCAGCCCAGAATTCTTGGAGAAATAGCTCTGATACATGTCAGGGTCATACACTGGGAAGCCTTCAGTGAGGGCGGGGGCAAGTTTCCTTCCTTTGCTCATCTTCCTCTTTTCTCTTCCTCTGGCATGGGTAAGATGGGCCTCACTGAGTCTTCCGTTGGGAGGTTAATGAAGGGTTAAGAAAGGGTGCTAGGGTCCTGCTTGGAGCTGGTGCTGGTCCAAGACTGAAGAGCAGGACAAGGAGATTCTTTGCTTTCACTGTATTGCCCACCCGGTCCCAGCAGGGTAAAAAAATGCAGGGATTTGGGAAGGGGAGCAGAGTGGCAGGGGACACAGCAGGACATGATCCTACTGGGCAAACAAATGAGGGAAATCCCAGCGTCTCCAGGAACTGACCGTTGAAAAATCAACTTCTACAAAGGACCTGCAATGACCTCAGTCGTAGGAAGCGTATTCTACCACTTTGGAAAGCAGGGTGTGGTTATGAGAGGGTTGGCAGCCATTCAGGGATGGCCTACTACGTGCTGGGACTCTTCCAGCAGGGGCCAGGGGAATGGGAGAAGCTGACGAGATGGCGGCTGTCAAAAATCGCAAAAAGCATACCATTGACGGTGGTGAACTGGCACAGGGGTCGTGGACCCAGCCTGGAAGAAAACAACTGAGATTCCAGCCTCTCTTCCTTTTCATTTATTAGAAACTTAAAGACGCATAGGTCTGAGATGACTTTGTAAAATCTTCACTCCAAACAACAGATAATGTCTATAACTAAAGCAGGGTAAATATTTCCTAAGGAAAAAAAAATCTGGAAATAAACCAATAATGCAGACTTAATCCTGATTAAAATAATATTTATTCAGAGATGATTGTTCTTCTGGTAGATAGATGAAAATTGAAATACTGGATAATATTTATCTACTGTAACAATTAGGTTAAATTAATTCATAGTGTTCACTCAATAACATTGTTTGCATATACTCCTATTGCTAGGGAAGTGCTACCTAATTCATTTTTCACACATCAAAATTCAGTAAATTGATATAATTATATTATCCTCCCTAGAAATGCTGATGGGGTCTGGTCTGCCTATCTCAGAGGGAAGGGGGAATAAGAACAGTGGGTGATATCATGCACCATATGTTAAACAGTATCTACAGCACTGTAGGTACAAGGGACAGAGGTGACAGTGTTATTCATGCCAAAGCTCTTCATGGTTAGGGAAGGTAATGAATTTTAAAATCATATTTTATTCATTTTCCAAGTCGTATATTTTCTTTAAAAAATTCATAGGCACACTAGAATCTATTCCCACCTTCCAGGAGAGCCTGTAAACGAATAGAAATATTTTTGACTGTCTGAAAGTGTCTGACAAAATATCTGACCAAAAAATGCATTGTTCTTGAAGGTCAATAGGTCAGATGATCAATTACATTAGATACAGAATTTTGCAATAATTTTTTTCCAACAAATTACAAGAAAATTGTTGTGTATAAGGTTCAGTGGGGATTTTTCCTACATTACAAGGCCAGTGGATTTGAAAAGCCACTGTTTTTACTGTTAACCCTGACACAAGCCGCTTTTCTTCAGCAAACTTTGTCCCCAAAGAATCAACAGGACAAACCCAGCAGATACTATACATGAAAATTTTGAAATTAGGTGCTTTGAGTCCTAATCGTAGGCCTATCAAAGAAATTTACATGCCACTGTTCATGAGTTCCAATTTCTAGTTTTTAAAAATTATGTAAATTATCGCACAATCTCAGCATCAAATTGATGATGAAAAGGTTGCTGCTGGTATGAAATGCTATCATCCTATCAATAATGATTATCATGGGCATTTAACATGTGCTAATTAAATTGAAGGAATGAAGTCAAGGACAGCACACGCCAGAATTTTTTCAATGTGAGTTGCAATACAAGATGCATAATGCCACATTTGAAGGTGTGGACTATGTGTATACTTGCTGTGTTTTCGCTAGACATATAGTATTTTTCTGCCCAGCTTTGCATTCAAGTGGTAATTCCTAACACCTGTGAACAAATGTGCTTAGCCCTGCTAATGCTGATAGAAACTACAAATCTCTCTTCCTCACTGCTGATCCGCAAATGAAAGGGCGTGCCTTGTACTCCACCTCACTGGACCCTTAATGGAAAGCCAGCAGGGCTGTTAGCAACATTTCCTAGACCACAAAAAGATAATATCAATTGAAGCACTTTAGGAGAATTCCCCCAATCCATCTTCTTCTCCTGATAACATTATAGAAGGTTTTGATATACTGATATTTTGAGGGTATTTCACCAGTGGCTTACTAGCAATGCAATTTATTAAACGGCTATGTTAAATCATTTTCCACATAAGCCTAAAACTCATCAACCATGTTAAATACCACCCTCAATAGTTTTAGAGCTTTGCAAGGCAAGGAGGTAATTAGAACCATCTAGCACCTTGCCACCAGGTTTTCACACTGTGGGCTTTTAGTTAACACAGGTTGAAGTGCCTCCTTGCAAATAAATGGACCTGAGCATGCTTTAGAGAAAGGCACCGAGTTAAATACTCCTCTCCCTCTGACTAGTCTGTTTGAGCCCTGTAGAGAGTAAAAGAGGCAAGCACTTGTTTTTTTTTTCTCTCTACATAGTTCTGCTTTCTGATTTGTCTCAAGATTTGCATATTTTTGTTGATCATTTTAGGCAAAGAAAACCCTGTGCTATGGGCTGTGAGAATAATGACAACTAAGACAATGTCCCACCTTAAAGGTTTTATCCTTTAGAATACCACAGCTCCAGAGGGCCCAGGTCTATCTGAGTCCCTGAGACACTATAATGCACCCTCAATAAATAGTTGTGAAACCGGTGGGAGGTGAAGGGGTGTACCAAGTGAGACATAAGTATACAAACGCCAGCAACTAAATCACAGAAAGGTGGGTTTGTGCTATGCTAAGTTTGGACTAAGCACACCAATGGTCAGCCTTGTGTTTTAAAGGAAATTGAAGTCCAGAGACATGTGGAGACACGACTTTCATAAAAGTCTTTGACGCAATCGTCCAGGAGCGTCATTCACCAAACGTATGTTGAGAAACTGCTTTCTGAAAGGTGTGTGTTAGGTACGTGGTGATTCAGAGAAACATTCCGCCCTCCAGGAGTTTTCAGGATTAGAGGAAAGGAAGGCGGGTTCGGAACTACAGAAATGAAAGTGGCTTGTGTGTAGCTTGTGAGTGGTACAGAGGAACGCTGACTACATTTGGGGACCCAAGAGCTTATAATAGAACTGTGAAGAGAGTCTGAAGTTTAAAACAGGAACAGAAAAGGCAGGAGAAACATGCCAGGGCCGTGAATTAACCTTGAAGACAGATAACGCGTGTGAACTTGCCTCACTCACTCTATTTCAGCCACTCTAGCCTCTGTTTTTCCTCCAGCCTATTAGGCATCTGTCTACAGGGTCTTTGCCCTTGCTGTTTACTCTGCTGGGGCACTTTCCTCCAGAGAGCCACAGGCTCACTCTCTTATCTCCATTAGGCCCTAATTCTCCTGTCAACTTCACGGGAGGCTTCCCTAATGGCTCTGTTTGATATTACGACTTCTATGCTGACCCCTCATTTGCTTTCTTTTTCTCAATTGCACATATCACTGTCTTCAGTGCCATATATTTCACTTGCTGATTTATTCCTTTCAGTCTTCCCTGCTACAGTATAAGCACCATGAAAACAGGAGTTTTGTGTTTCTTTACCAACTAGCACCTAGAAATGTGTCCTAGTCTGTGTAACAGGTTCTGATCAAATATTTTTTTGAATAAGTGAATAGAACTTACATCAAGGAAAATATATTCTACAGGTCTATATGCCAAGTACTAAAAATATGTTTATAAAAACCTATCACATCTTTGACAATATGCAGATAAATACCTTCATGTTGGAGTGGGGAAGGGATATCCACTTTCCTGGCCTGATGTTTCCATGTGGTGGGCCTTCTGCTATAGTAATTTACTTCTTCCCACCCCTCACTCCTGCAGGCATGTTGGATGAGAGTTTGGTTGACATTATGGAGCATGCTCAGCTCAGTGCCTTGCTCGATTCTCTTTCTTTGGGGGATACCACAGGACATTTGCACTCTGGTGTACTTGTTCACGTACTATTCTTGGAGCAGACCTTCACCATCTAGCTCTAATGGCGACTGGGTGGGTGCCTCTCTCATTCAGTGAAGGATTAAGGACACTTCTGGGCCTCTAATCTAAAGCCACATTCTCTCCCCATCCATCTGACTCTTGGGTCGGTTTTTCCATTGATTCCCAAATCAGAAGGTTATAAAAAGAAGATGCTGTATATCGATTCCCTAACAGCCCCAACAGGAAGACATTCATCAGGACAGAAAGATTACACCGTGGTTAGTTAGCACGGCAGCGTGAGGCATTCCAGAGGAAAGAGACTGGGAGAGCACGTTTTGTTGCAAAACTTGGCTCCACCTTTGGTAACATTTGTTTTGCTTTACAATTTCAACGGGATTTTACACGAGCTGGATTTCATATAAACGATGAGAACTGAGCACTAGCTCTCAAGTCCTGGAATGCAGCAGTCCCGCCAGTACAATGAAACCCAAGCGTCCACCTGACTTACGAAGAGTTAGTACACTGGGCCCAAGAAGGGCTTCCAAGATCCATTGACACGCACGTGAATTCAAACAATGTGGCAGAGCCCTGGCTAACCGAGAACTAAGGTGCACGAGAGTGCGGCATGAGGAAAGCCTTTGAGAAGATCAAGATTTTAATCCACAGAATCAAAAAGGGCAGCTGCTGGCCAAAATCTTGCCTTAGTCATAGTTAACACAGATAAGTCCTTGATTGGGCCAAGACAACTCATCTTCCATGACTTTCATATGCATCAAAACACGGCCCTCTACCCCAAAGCATTCCAGCATAAGAACTCACTTAAAAAAATGACCCTAAAGTGTGGGTTGAATATGTTCCACCACCTACTATGAGTTCACAATCAGTTGTACCTTTCTCATCACCATCTGCTACCCTGCTTGGGCCCATTTTTCTTCTCATATCATCATAGATTCTCCCAGAGGCGTCCTACCTTAAGCTTGTCACCTTGTAATAAACCTGAAGTTAGATAGCACCGTGGTTAAAATACAAGTTCATTATTTTTTAAAATTGTAGTAAGAGGCAAAGCATTGCTTTTCTCAGACAGATTTAGATCAGGGCCATCCAATAAAAATATAATGAAAGACACACATGTAATTTAAAATTTTCTAGGAACTACCTAGAAAAATTAAAAATAAACAGGTAGAACTAGTGGAGAATATATTCTATTTAACCCAATATATCCAAAATATTATCATTTCAACAGGTAATCAGTATAACAAATATGCGTGAGCTAGTGACGTTTTCAAAATCTGGGCTGTGTCTTACACCACATCCGAATTCAGATGCGCCACACTCCAAGTGCTCAGTAGCACAAATGGTGGGTGTCTGCTGCATCAGGCAGCGGAGGCTGCACGTCCTTACTTCCCATTTCCGAGGGTTTTTGGAAGTTGAAAGTGATATGTATTCTTGAATTTAGTGAGAATCTCCTAGGGCTACAAGGGGGGGGGGGGTAGTACAGAGGCAGGAATGAAAGAGTTTGAGGACCACTGCAATGAAATACAGTTTATTCTTTATTTCATTTGCTCGTAAAGAGTGCTATGTGATGTTTGCTGACAAGGGCTTATCTGACAGTGGGCAAGGTAATGTCCCTGAGCCTCTGATCTCATCATATTTTATATGGGAACAATAATATAAGAATAATAATATAATAAAGACAGTCAAAATATCCAGCTTACTGGATTGTTGTGATGTAAAAAAAATGGGAAATCACCAAGCAAAATAGCCCACAATATTAATTATTTATTTGATGAAAAATGGGCCTTTTCATATATTTTTAAAAATAGCTCTATTGAGGAATATTCTACATTCAATAAACTGCACGTATTTAAAATGTACAACTTGATCCATTGGACATTCATAAATACCCATGCAATCAATTCAGAAACACATATATCCATCACCCCCAAAAGTCTCTTCATGCCCCTGTTATGTCTCCTCACTTCTCCCTACCGCCCCTCCCCACCCCATCTCTCACCTCCACGCCCAGGCAACCAATAATCTGATTTCTGCCGCTAAGTTTGTATTTTCTGGTATTTTATACATGTGGAATCATACAGTGAGGATATATATGTGTATATATCCACATATCTGTGTGTGTATATATACATATATGGCTTCTTGAATTCAGCATCTTTATGATTCATACAGGTTGTTTCATGTATCAATAGTTGCTGGAGGAGGTATCCAGGGGAAGTGACTGCTGGTTGACCCATGAGCTTGACCATGGCAATTGAAGGCTCTTCACACCCCCTCCCCTGTCCTTGGAATGTGCGTTCCAGTTGCCTTCCCAGCACTAGAAGTTGCCTCAAGGAAACAGCCTTGAGATAATGGTGTATTATGCAGACCACCTGGGCTGCGTATGCGATTGAACCCTGTTAAGGACACTGTATGGACTTTGAAACTACTGGCAAGTAGGTATAGCGATCTATCGTCTTTTGGAGACCCCAAACAACCCGTAAGTAAGTTTCCTTGCTTATTAAAACTGCCACCTACCAATTTGAAGTGGTCTGCCTCTTTCTTGATCTTTCCTTGCCCTGCTCCATGAAGGGCAGTCAGACTGCGGACCAACAATTGGTGAGTCTGCTAGCAGACGGAAGAAATGGGTCTTGGGGAAGAGGCACCCTCAGGGGAAATCCAGAGCCGGCCATGGACCTCCACATGTGGAGGGGTGACAGGTCCGTCAGAGGCTTGTGGACCTCCCGGGAGGACCAGAGCACCTGGGAAACGCTGGCTGGTCTCAGGTGCTTCTTGGAGGAACTGCGCAAGCGCAGGGAAGTAAAGAAGGGAGCCGCCTGGCTCTGTGGGCTGGTCTGGGCTGTGCTCCCCTTGTATGGTCACGGTGCCCAATCCGAGGATAAAGCTGCCGGAGAAAGTCAGAAGAAGACCTGTGGCTAGAGGAGGACACACTATGTACTAGTCTGTTAGCTTGGGATGACAAGCAGGTGGCAAAGCAGAGTGAGAAGCTAGAGACCTTAGCGCACCGTTTTGCAAGGCTGGGAGGGCTCTGCCAAGCAGGGTTACCATTTGAGTTAGATGGACAGCAGGGCCTCAAGTATGACCTTCCGTGACGATGTTGATGAGGGAAAAAATGCTTCCCAGCGGAGCCGCGGTCTGGGTGGGGTCTGCACGTTCTCCATGTCTGCGTTCTGCGTGGGTTTTTCCTGGGTTCTCCGATCTCCTTCCGTGTCCCAAAGATGTGCAAGTGAGGCGAATGGCATGCCTACATGGTCCCATCTGAGTGAGTGTGGATGTCAGTGGCTCTGCGACCGAAGGGCGCCCTGTCCCACCTGAGTTGCCAAGAGAGCCTCCTGAGCCCCTCAACCCTGCATTGGAAGCAGTGAGTTTGAAATAGTTATCTTACTTGTTTGCATTCAACCTGCTGAAATGTATGTACAGCTCACATTTATTTCAGTGTCTAATAGGAGAATGTTTTGGGTCTTTATTTAGAAGTTAGGTGATGTTTTTGTGACCAG
>PVJI01002287.1:0-149485 GCA_004026765.1 Micronycteris hirsuta | reverse complement strand
AAATGCGTAAAGAATTTTTTCTTTGTTCTTCCAGTATTGTTAGGGGTATTTGTTTTTCAGATCAATTCCTTTTGAAAGATGTTTGGAAAATAAATTGTGCCAACCCTTATTAATCTCTCTGCAACTGCTAGTTCTGCTAAAATCTTAGGCTCTGACGCTTGCATCCTACTAAATACATGTGTCTGGTCTGCACATTACTTCGCTACTATAAAAGAGCTTTTAGTACTCTGGAGAAAAATTGCTCAAATAGCATCTGCCTTCACAATACAGAGCCCTGCATGGGCTCGGGACTTTTGTTTTATCTACTCTACTGAATCCTTTCTCATTATCCTCCTTCTTAAGCCTAAAATTATTTATACAAATATGAGCAACATTAGAAGAGTCGATATTTCTACACTGTTCATCCAAAGTCATATGGCAATAAGAGGCTTGGACAATTAGACAACGCACAAAATAAAACCAGGAAAAACTGAGATTTATATAAAGCTTATCTTCAAAATATTCCCATACTTAAAATTCCTCGGACTCTGAAGCTGTGCGGAATTCTCCACCTTGAAGTGCTACCTTATAATTCACTCTTTTGAACCTTGCTAAAAGAGGGTCAACCAACTTCATGCATTCATTTGTTTTGTTGTTCAATGGGCTATGGTGAGCTAATATTTTTTAATTCCCCAAACAATATCTTTGTCAGTTTCTGGTGCTCTAATTGAATGAAACTTCTAACGATGGAGACCCAAACAAATGGTTGAACAGTTAGTTTTCCTCAGCTCTATGTTTTTCAAGACTTCAGCCTTAAACTCTGGTACTGGAATCCAAGAAAACTGGATTTACTTCATCTGTATGACTTGGGCAATGGTCACACCAGTTCAGGAAAAAAACAAAAAACAAAAAACAGAAATCAGGCTTTGTAGCAAATGGCTACTCTTCCCATTTTACGGGCTGTTGTGTCCTCTGGTTAACGTTATTTTCAGTTGTACATTTTAAAGAAAAAAGAAAAAACATTTTACCAATTGTATGTGTACTGGGTTGAATAGTTTCCCCCACAAATTTATGTTCACCCAGAACCTCAGGGATTGGTCTTATTTGGAAATAGGGCCTCTGCACATACAATTAAGTTGCAATGGCATCATGCGAGATGGCAGTGGGTCCTAATCCAATGACTGGTGTCCTCGTAAGAACAGAAAATGGAGACACAGCCACACACAGAGAAGGCCATGGACAATGGAGGAAGAGATTGGTGTGACGCACCTGAAGCCAAGAGGCAGCAGGGATGGCCTCCAACAGTGACTAGAGACTAGAGAGAAGCAGAGAAGCATCCCCCACCCCAGAGCCTTTAGAGGCAAAACAGCTCTGCCATGATCTTGGATTCTAGCCTCCAGAACTATGACAGAACACAATTCTGATTCTTTAAGCCACCCAGTATGTGGCACTTTGTAGCAAAAGCCTTTAGAACCGTTAAAGCCTGGGATTGTATCTCTACTCAGTACCATCATCTCTACTCAAGCCATTCTAGGAATCTAAAGGTGGAGCCGATGTCATGGTTTTTCCAATTTGGAAGAAGGTTTCCTCCAAAATTCCAGAGCTTCCCTCCTTGCCATATCTCTTTCCTCTCACTAAAGAATGCTTCAATGACTGGTAATCTCTGGTCTCCTGAGAGATCAAGTCTGAAGAGAATTCTGAAATAGAATCATTTTACTAATACTATTGTTTTATTGTAAGATTATCCCACAAAATACTATTCTCTTAATTCACTGCAACCTAATAAAATAGAAATATCTGCTGGATCCAGTCACGGTACCCCTCAAAGGAAAGTGCCGGGTTCTCCAGCAGCTCAAAGCAGTGGAAGTAGGCAGCTTCTTTCCTTACTGGTGCTTCCCGTAGTAGTTGGGGCCCCTTTCATCACAGTTCACAGCAGCCCCCCCTCAAGGGAGTGGTTCCAATGACTAGCAGCATCGAATAACAACAACTGCTCTTAGCAATGGTGGTAAACCAGGCATAAAACAAAGCAAGGTATTGCACAATTATTCATGGCCATTGTACCAACTAAGTGCTATCAGTAACCCTGGGTGATGCTATCATTCAAGTGTCCTGAAAGCAGACATTTATACAAAGGAAGCTCTAAGCCTTTTGAACCTTCCTGGACATACAGGTTGTAACTAGAACCTGGAAGAGTTTATTTCCTAGAAAGTAATTAATGAAATAAATCAAACTACAGTCTACCTAAGAGCTCGAAATCAGATTTCTCTAGCTTATACACATTCTAACTGAAATCCAGAATGCCCATGGTGGTGTTAGTAAGGTGATTTCCTTTCTGTCCAAGTACACACTTTTGCTCTTGAGAAAACAGTGTTGGTACCTCACTGTCAGTACAGTTCAGCTCCCCCAAACAGAGGTCAAGTGAGGCTCCACAAACAAACATAAAAATCCTTTTAAAGTTCAAACTTTAGTTACAAGTAAGATAGAAGCAGTCTCCAAATAGCACACAAAGACAAATTTATCATGTTATTTAGTGCAATTTTTACTATAGAACTGCACACACTGAGCTCTTCTTAGATTCTTCTTGCATGAAAATTGGCTCCTAAAAAAGATGAACTTTAAAGCAAGTAAAATTGAAGTCTACATTAGACAAGGAAAATCTACCCAGTGTTACTAGGAGGAAGAATTAATATTCATCGTGTAGCTACTACATATCAGGCATTTTACAACAACCTATGTTGTTTTGATTTAGTGCAAACCACCCTTGCTGTAGACATTACTATTTTCAGATGGGTAAATTGAGTCTCAGAGATGTCAGCAAGATAAGAGCTTGGAAAATAGTCATGGCTCCAATGTCCATGCTGTTTTCCTTATCCAATGCTGATTCTCTCTGTGCAAATGCCAACCTACATTGTTAGAACCTCAAACTTAAATCTACTTTGAGGAATCAAGGAGGCTGACTTACTCAGCTCAGGATGCTCTATCAAAATACCATAGACTAGAGCACTTAAACAATAGACATTTATTTCTCACAGTTTGGAGGCTGGGAAGCCCAAGGTTAGGGTGCCTGCAGATTCTGTTCTTGGAGAGGCTGCTCCCTCTGGCTTGTAGAAAGCTGCCTATCCCATAGGAACACTGTAGCACTATCCAGCATGTTCTAACACTGTTTCTTTTATTTAAGAAATATTTTATTTAATTAGAGTTGGTGTACAACAGTATACTAGTTATATTCATTTCAGGTGTATAACATAGTGGTTCAACATTTGTATACCTTACAACATGATCAATAATTCTAGTCATAATCTCACCATGCCGATTTATCACAGTGTTAGTGACTACGTTCCCCTCCGCTGCTTCCTACCCTCCCCTCACCACCTCCCACCATGAAGACTGCAACTTAACATGGAGAAAAATGTTGCTTAAGTCAGAGCACCCTCTACCTATGTAATCATTCAATATATTTAGATCATTCATAATATACCATATTATCCTTTTGTCTTGCTCAAATCTCTTTCAATACTTTTTAATGTTCTGGTCACTACTTATCTTTCTAACATGCTTTAAAAACAATACATATCCCCTCTCCCTTTTGTCTACCACCTTGCTTTCTTCTTCCTTCCACTGAAGTTGCTTTGGTTTGCTATTTTTATTTGAAGACTATTTTTCTGAGTCCCTGTGCCAACACCATCCCTTTCCCCAAGGTAAGGTTTTTACTTTTTCCTTTCTTTCCCCCAAAATGACCTTTTTAGGGTCTTTGATTTGTTCCCTTTGCTTCTGCCCTGACTGGAGCAAGCTTCACTCCTTGGAAGCAATGGTCTTTGATCTTGACTGGATCAGCTCTGTCAAACCATCTAATGAGATGTTGGGGTTTGGTTGGAAACAGAATAAAAAGCTGATGGCTAAAAGGAAACCTGAGAGAATCAGAAAAAGGTTACCTTGTCCCTAGAGAAGTCATCAATTAATGTTTACTTAATAACTGCTGGATCATGAGATAAAACTAAATTAAATAAAAATTTGGTGATTAGCTACCTGGATAATCAAAAATCTGTTAAATTGTACCTTTAGAATCACAGACAGTTAGAAGTAGAGAAACTTTAGAGACCATCTACTCCAACCCTGACATTTTTTAAGCCACTGAAGAGGATAAATGATGGGCCCCGAATCATACAGCTAGTGAACGCCAGAACTGCAGGTGAGCTCAAAGGTCTTCCAATAGCACTGTGCTCTGTGAGAATTTCAAGAAGTTTCTATAAAAAAGCTGGTAGTCAGAACAAGTTTGTAGGTTACAAAGGTAAGCTCAATGATTTGTGAAATAATTAAATAGACCAGGAAAAAAATCATCATCCCCATTTTATTGCATTTTACTGATTAAAGCATGGGTTCAAATCCTTGCTTCACTTACTATGTATACATATAATTTGTGACCTTGGGTAGATTACTAAACCTATGTCTCAATAACAAAATAAATTTGATAGCAATAATGTCAAAATTTAAATCAGAGTAATAAATAATGTAATGTGCATGTATTTTTAGGGACTGCTTTTGGGTGCAAGTATATAAAATTTAACTACATAAGTTTAACCAAATAGAAGATATTATTCCATAAATTCAAAGTCTAGAGATAGGCATTCCAGGGTTGGTACGGAGGCTCCGCAATGTCTCAGGATCCTTCTGTCTGCCTGCTTCATAATATTTTGCATGAGCTTTAATGCTCGCCTCCTCCAGGCAGAAGCCAGAAAGAGGAGGTGATCTGGGAAGGTCAGAGCTTTCCCAGAAATCCATAGCAGATTTTGGAATCTAAATCTGTTGCTGGAACATTGGTTACGTGGCTATTCCTAATTTCAAGAGAGGCTAAGAAATGCAGCTTTTAAGCCAGGCATGTAATTTAATATTTTGTTAACATGGAAGTATAGGTATAGAAATAACAATTGACCATGACTGATTCAACAATTAAAGTAGTTAGCACAATGCCTGGCATATAGTAAATGCTTAAGAATTAGGACATATTATTGTTCTTATTATTTATAAAGAAACTGAGGTTCCAAGAAAAATAAGAGGGCTTAACATCCCAGCAAAGTTCTACATATGTTATTTTATTCAATAAGCACTACAAACCTATGAAATCAATTTTGTTTGGCACATTAATAATATTTTGACATAAAGGCCTTTAAGGCCCAGAGTGAACACTCTTGTCCAGGGTCTGACAGCCAGGAAATGACTGAGCTGAGATTCAATGCAAGCCCATCTGACTCTAGAGGCTCCCTCTTCCAACCAATCTGCTGCTCTATGATGACATTTTTGGGAATGTGGGGGCAAGAATGGTGACACCATGGACACTGTGCTGTTTCCTAATGTGATCTTTTTAGGGCTTGACTCAACTGCATTGGTAATCTAGAGACCATCCTAAGCTGTGAGATGTGAGTAGAAGCTTTTTGGAAATGTACTTAGGAGCAACGTGAGAGAGAAAGCACAGGCAGTGGATTCAAGGAAACATTCCTAACAGACATCTGACTCATTTGGAGCCTGCTCCACAGCACACGCACCCCCGCACACTCAGTACCTTAGAAATGAACAATGCACTCCTACACCTCGTTCCTGAGAGGCTGTTCAGGGCTCTGGCTGCCAATAGGAGATCAATAGAACCAAAGGCACTGCAGGAATGAATCACATAGTGGTCTCGTTGCTACATCTATACCACAGAGCTCTGACTGATTCTGAGTTTCTGGAAGACCTTTACAAGGTAGGATGTCTCACTTCCTTCCCAGATGGGATGAATGCTTGGCTGTACATCTCTAACCTCCCTGAGCCTCCCTCAGAAGGTTTGCAACATGAAACAGGTGGGAACTGCTCTCTAACGCTATGTGGTAATTTATTCCTGACTATTACATAAAAGAGGTGTTTTAGATGAAGTTAAATCAGTACCTCACAACCACCATTTGCAAAGTATTTGACACATAATTTGAAGGGCTTAAGAATATGGAAAAGTGTGAGAATATTCCCCAGTAGTCTACAGGGGAAAATAAAAATGTAATGGTTTGAATAGATTGGGGATAAAAGTATTGAACTAAGAAACCAGAATGAAGATCAAGTGTGAGGAACATCTTTCATAGGGCTCTTTGGAACTGGTAGAAAAACTGAAGCAGATAGTTATCTTAGGAGACTTTTCACTAATGCAGGCACAATAAATCCTACCCCTCTGTACTCCAAGTGTTGATACTCTTACATTTGGAATAACAGAAGCCTCCTCAAAATAGGTGAATTAAGAGGGAGAGTTCAATGTATCTATTACTTATTAAAAAACTGCAGATTCAGACCTCCCATATAGAAACACTATTCCGGTGTTGGGAAGAAGAGTGGTGAGCCAAATAGACGAGGAATCTGTTGTCGTGTTCTGTATTCTAGGGGACTCTGATAATAAACAAATAAAATAAAAGTCAAACATGTAAATCTCACTAGCACCCATTTAATGGTGCTAAACGTTTTGAGGAAAATGGAGCAGAATGACGAGAGGTAAGGAGTATGACGGCAGAAACTCTTAAAGAAGACTTCTGCTGCGTATTGACATTCAAGCTGAAACCAATGGGAAAGAGAAGTCACCCCCTGGAAAAGAATGTCCATGAACTCAAGAGTAGAAAGTACAGAGCCCAGAACCAGGAATTAAAAAGTTATCAGGAACTACAAAGCTATTGGGAACCAAAATAATCATTCTCTTAAGGGCCAAACCACCCCTGTCTCTGGTTCTTTCTGTGGTCATCCTTAATATTCTTCTCTGTAAACTGGCTTCATCAGTCCTGCTTGGCAAAGGTCCATCCAGATCATTGATTTGAATCACTGTTTCAAAAATTCAAATTTCAAGAATATTTTTGGGTGAACTTGGGCCAGCTGATTGCCCTTGTTTCAGTTGGGCAGATTCCCAGCCTCTGCTCTTCATGAATCGGGAGGAAAAGAGGACAAAGTTCGTTCTCTAAAGTAGGGTATTGAGTTTAACAAAGTGGATTGACTGAGAACATTCTATTCTTTAAATCTTCAATGGTTCTTCTAATAGTTCACTCATTCACCCGAACACATATATGATTACAGAGCCAACTATATACCTGTTACTCTGTATCTTCGTTAAGGGAAAGAGGTGAGGAGAGGGATACAGAATTGCCACACAAACATAGAAGCATAGGGTCTATTAGGAAAGATAAGTCATATGTAGGGATAGCAAAAATATACAGACAAATGTGCCATAATGGGCACACAAACAGAGCACTAAGGTATTTCGGCACAGAGAGAAAGATACATACCTTTGTCCATAAAGTATGTATTTCATCCCATTTCTCAGAAGGATGGTGGAGAAGTTCCAAGCCATTGGCAGGATTTTGAATCTACCACTGCCTTTCTATGACATCCTGAAAAGTGATTTCCATCAGAAAAGTTAGCACAGCAGGTGAGGTAAATGGCCCTGTCAGGGAAAGTGCTAGAAGGCCAGAAGGAAAAGTGCTGTATCAATAATAAATGTATGAATATTCTATGGCTTGTGATTAAAGCAGGCTTTTCAAAGAGCCAATCAGGCAGGCTCTTCAGAAAGCCAATTATCTCTGCCGGGGCACTGCTGGGCTGGTGAGAACGGGGCTGAGGGTTTTTGATAGGTTACACAGGTACCGCATTTTATATTTTCCCAACCACATTCACATCCATGATCAAATTTGAGTCTGAAAATTAGCAATTTTGTTAGGAGTTTTGGAATCAAAGCTTTGTTGCTTTAGATCATGGAGATAAGCTTTTTGGCCTCATTTCTAGGTGATAAATATCTAAGCTGATGTTTAAAAGTCTAAGACATGAAGGATTGTTGGTCATTCTATATAGACATAATAGAATGTGGGGTATAATTTCTATATTCTCTCAACATTATACAGAGGCCTCAATAGTTGAAAAGAGTATAATAAGCAGCAGGCCGCATAATCAGGTTACATAAAATGATGATGGTATTGGATATTCGATCCTTAGTCCATCAAGCACCTTGGGGTTGAAGGTTTAAGGCGTGGATGGAGAAGATGGAACAGTTTTTCTACTGTGTTGAATGTAGATGCTCAGCCACCAACCATCTGTTTCAGTGTGGGAATGAGAGGAGTATTTCTCCATCATCTAAAGCTAAAGGAAAAGATTTTTAAGAGAATCATTTAATAACTCGGCTGTGGCTTGAGTGGCCTACAGTAGCAAAAAAAAAAAAAAAAAAAAGTGGGGGGTGGGGATAGAAGCTCAAAAGAGAGTTATAAGTGACCATGCAGAGGAGATGCACCTTCATAGCTGTGTCTGCCATTGGAGAAGCTCCTATAAGGAGAAATCTTGAAGACCCCCAAAAAGGGCCTGATAAGAAAACCCCCCAGCTTTGGACTACTAAACACAGACATCAACAAAACCAGAGGACATATTCTAAAACTCCTTGTCCCAACTCAGTGATGCTTGACTCTAGAGGGGTCCCCTAATAGCAGTAAATGAACAGGATACAAAGATAAAGAAAAGAGGCAGAATCAATCAAATACTCCCTTTCCTTTAGGGAACGCACCCAGGCCGGGGAAAGTAAGAAGCTTGAAATACAGTAAGAGCTTTTGCTAGACTGGGTTAGAGTCTTACTGTCGGAGAATGACCAGAAGAGTCACGAGCTATGACTGAGATTACATCCAGGGAAGCAGGATGCTGTGGTTTTAAAATGTATCAAAAAAATCCTTGATGTCCCTCCCTTTAAGCAATAGAGTTTAGTTCCCTTCTAAGGAATAGAATATAATGGAAGTGACAATGTATGACTAGGTCATAAAAGAGAATGCTGCTTTCTCTCTTGAATCAGTCACTCTAGAGGAAGTCAGTTGTCATGCCATGAGGACACGCAAACAGCTCCATGGGGTCCACGTCATAAAGAACTGAAAGCCTCCACCAAGAGCTACATTAGTGACCCATCCTGAAGTGTGAGGTCCAGCCCCAGGCAAGCCTTGAGATCACTAACGCCTTGTCTGACACCTTGTGCAGCCTCCTTAGCGTCCCTGAGCCAGGACCACGTGGCTAAGGGCTCAGTCATTCTAGAGTCCTTTCAGAAACTGAATGAGATAATACATGTTTGTCATTTTTAAGCTGCTAAGTTTTGGGGCAATTTGTTATTCACAAAAGATAAATAATGCAGAGTAGTATTAAATCCACAGAATAATTATAAAGGGGCAGATGTGAAGAAGAATGCAGTTGCTTCCTGATTACACCCTGCCAAGCCCAGCTCATTCAGTAAATCAGTTACACAGAAAGCAAATTTAATACCTAAGGTTTTTGACTTTGGTGTACTCAATCTCTTTCTCAATTATTGCAATGAGTTTACAAGGAGGAAGTACTAAGCTGCTTGCCAAATAATATGGGGAGGTCAATTCTTAGTAAAGTCCTACACCCCCAATAATGGGGTAGACGGTGGTTTGTCACACTTTGGTGTCAGACTGAATTGGATTTGAATACAGCCTTTCTCATTTACTAGGTGTATGACTTAGAGAAGTAACTTAACTGTGTTCTCTGCTTCCATTGCCTTATCTGTAAAACAGAATAATAAGGAAAGATGATTTTGGTGGTAAGATGATCAAGTCTGATACTCTAGAAAAGAATTAGCAGCAGGTTAATTAGTAACGGGTGATAAGACTACCATCTGACCCATCTAATCACAAGACCAGGAGCCTGAGAATCACCTCTTCTCTCTGCATTTCAAAAGTAACTGAGAGCCATTGACAATGAAATGCAAGCAGGGCAAACTCTGAAAGGAGGAGGAGACAATCTGGTAGGAGTGGAGCCATTGTTGCTTGAGGCAACAATAACACATAGCATTTTGCATAAAATTGAAAAAACATCTTTCACCAACACTAAAAATGTGGGGTAGGATTGACTGAGATGATGGGAGGCTAAAGCCACGCCCCCTACTCACACATGCACACATGTGCATGCACACACAGACACTGAGCCCTCCTTTGGACCTAACAATAACACCAAACAGTATGAAATTTGCACAACACCACATGGTACTAAATGCTCTAAGACTGGACTGTTTTTGAAAGTAGAGGTAGCAGGTCACAGGTAAAGAGAAGAGGCAAGAGCCCTGCCTACAAGAGAGATTAATACAATAGGATCAAAGACATAAAAAGTCGACTTCACACAAAAATAGTTTATAACAACTCAGCCCTTGTCCCCTAAACCCCATGCTACTGATCTCACCTGGTTTGAAAATATCACTCCATCCACTTTTACTATATAAATACTGATTACTGCCAGAATTCAGTATCCATTTGCTTCAGGGACAGACTCAAGAGGTAAACAACAAGTAGAGGACTGAGTCACTAACCAGGAAAGTCTAAAAAACCTCTTTGTAGACTTGGGGGCTTTAAGGAATGTATACTTGTAGATCCCTAGCCCAAGTGGAGACCCAGTGAGGACATTTCCTCAATTTCCTTCTTCCTGTGGTTTAAGAAAAGAAAAAGCAGGCCCACAGGAAACACTTGTAAAGTGCTTAGCTTTACTCCTAGCACAAAGCTCAAATGCAGTAAGTGAACAAGGGATGGAGAATCAGAATTTGCAGAATTTCTTACTCTGAGTTTGAAATGGGATCATCAGCCCAGGTACCTGGAAGTCCAGGGCATTATTTTCAATTTTCATATGGAAGCCAAATTCACTGGAGCTAAGTTAGGACCAGCTCTGCCCACAGTGTCACTTGTGGGGCATCAAAGAGGCCTGAGGGTCTCCCCTGGATTTGTAACCCAAGGTTTATCCTCAATAAGATGAACTGTTCTTGGAAAAGAGAAGGGAGAAAGACCCCCTTGCTGCTACTAGCAGACTTTTACAGCTTTATATTTGGCAGGGCTTGTCAACATCTGCACTATTGACATTTTGGGTTGGATAATTCTTTGTTGTGGGGGTCCATCCTGTGCAATGTGACGTGTTTAGCAGCATCCCTGCCCTCTATCTGTGAGGTACCAATAGCAACCTCCTTCCAAGCGTGAAAACCAAAACTATCTCCAGACATTGCCAAATGTCCCCGAGTTGCAAAATCTCTCCAGTTGAAGAGAACCACTTTTCTGTGGCAGAAAATCCAATACCAATTAACTTCAGTGCAAAAGGAGCTTATCGGTCCACATGCTGAGAAAGTTTAGGCATAGAACCTTCCTCAAGAACAGCTAAGTGCAGGAGTTCCAATGACATCTCTCAGATTCTGGCCCTCTCCTTCCCCTAACTCCTTCAGTATTAATTTAGTTTTTGTAAGATTTCCCTGTAAGATTATTGCCAAAAATCTTTAAATTGTATCTTTTATTTCCAAGATCAATAAATTTTTTTTTTGTATTCTTCAATAGTTTAATTTTCAGTCTCACCCTCATTTGGTCTTAATTAAGTCTCAGACTCATCCCTGAACCAGCTATGGTAGCAGTTACATGATATATATACCTGGGTTTACAAGCCCACCCTAAGCAGTTGTGGGGTCAGTCCTACCCAAACCCATATATTGAAAATAAAGGTAGGATATTTTCCCAAAAGCAAAGGTGGGTCTAGTACTATCAAAGGATTTGGGTAAGAAGTGGCCATTGGGGGCAAAAACTAAGGCTGACTCTACAGGAGACTGTTCCCAAAGAGGCAGCTGGCTTGCATTCCTTTCATGGTGAAAAACAGACAAGGTTGGCTTCCCGAGCTTCGCTGTGACCGAAAGACCCCTCATTACAAAATGTTAGTCAGAAAACCTTGGAGAATCAGTAACACTGAAGAATTGAGACAGCACGTACTTCATCCCCTTGGAAACTTTTCAAAAATATCACCTCACTGATGCAGAGGAGGATTTCTTTGCCTACTATAAATTGGGGGGAAAAAGACAGAGGAAAAAAATCCAAGCTGCCTGACAGTTACCCTCACTGTGCATCACTCACACTGCAATCACGCCCACACCCCCGTGCCAGCACTCCACGCATGGGCACACGTGCTCACAGGAAGCTCACACACACCTACCACCTCGGAGTCAGCCCACCAGGCTGACAATCACTCTGGCAACTGGGCACAACCAAAGCCTCTTCCCCCACAACCTGTCATCTCCTAGGTTACCAGCTCCCCAACCCAGCAGGGATGCAGAGAGGGGAAGGAAATACTCCACAGCTACACAGCAAACCCAGCTACGTAGAAAATATGGCCTCTGTAAGTGAAGAAATCCTTCTAACAAACCTTCCCAGAGGGCTGGCTTCAGGTGAGGATCCTGCCACTGATAATTCACTTCCAGTCCCCTTTTTGAAGCATGAAATGCCAGGAGCATTGGCCAAATTTCAATTGGTGACTCCGAAGCCAAAGGCCATGCTAGCTTGTTCCTGAGTTAGAAGACAAACTGAATGCAGGCGTTACTGGGGGAGATGAGCAGTGTATGAGGAGGAGGAGAAAGGAGACAGTGCCAAGAATTCCAAAGAGCAGCCCTCCCCCAGGGAGCTGGGTGCCAGGCTCTGTGGGATGGGCAGGAGACAGAAATAGCATCTGCTGGATCCCTGTGGGGCTGGTAGTGGGTGGCAGCTGGAACCCTCTGTGACCCAGTTAGGAGAAAGCTTTCCCAGGGCTGGGGCTGGCCTCGTGTACAATGAGTCTATTAGCAATAATGATGGTATTACTTCCTCAACTGTAAAGTGATGGTAACGATATTTAATTTCCCCCTCAGGGTAGTGTTGTGAGGATTAGAGGAAGAGCACATTACACTTACAGAGCTCATTGAGTAGTGCTTGGCTTAGAGTAAAGGCTCAATAAATATTTGCTAGTAATAATGAGAGGCAGCATTGCATATGAAAAAAAGCACAGACCTAAGTTCAAAACCCAACCCTATCACTTACTTGTCCAACTCAGCCTTGAGCACCATCTCTGAGCTTCAGTTACTTAGCTGTGAAGTGCTTATTTTACGGGGATTTCTTTAAAGAGACTACATCATATAACATGTGAAATTTCTTTAGCTACATGAGAGATAAATAAAATTTCAGAATTAGCTAGTAATATCATCATCATTATCACCATCCACCTTTGTACTTTTCTCTAACAAAACATTACATTCAATATCCTACTTTCCTTCATTCGATCCAGTGTAATATGTAGATGAGTAGAACAGGAATAACCCTCCTTGTCCAGATTATAAAATTGGGGTCAGAAAGGTTAAATGACTTGTCTATAACCGAACATTTAGGAGGGGGCACTTGGGATGCATGTGCCCTTTGGATTCTTAAGGTGATGCTCACAGTATTTTGCCACAATACCTCCAAAGTACAGTGATGCACCAAGTGGTCCATGACAATAATCGCAGCTGTTGTTTATTGAGTGTCTATTAGGTTACAGGTCCTGTTCTAGGCATGTTCCCAGGCTCAAAAGTGATAAACACAGACACATCCCAGCAAGTCTTGTCAGCCCATGCTTATAGGTGAACTACCATCTATTTTAGGTACCCATTTCTCCAAATATCACTTCTCGGAAAACGTGTGTTTTCCAGCAAGATCCAGTCTCCAGCTAACGCACATAGGTACCTTCTCATGCACAATTTAAAGACTTAATTTCTGCACAGCCTTCCAGAGCTTTCCTCTTGCCTCCTCCAGTTTCCTCCCCATCTTAAAGCGGACTCCTTCTACCTCACAGACAGCTGGGTAAGTCATGGGGGAAGAGGCCAGCGATCTTCATCCGCCCAACCAAGGACCCATTTTATTTTGACTTTGTGGCCCTGTGCCCCGATGCATTAGCCAAACGGGGAGGTCATCCCAGGAAGACCACAGCAGCAGGGACACTCGCCCCCACCCACGCATCGGGTGGGTCCCAAAGCCCTCCAGGTTCTTACGTCTCCCTCCCTCTCCTGAGGTAACATTTCACTTGGTGTACAATCTAGATTATTCCACCATTCAGGAGTTCTTCATTTTTCTCAATAAGAACACTGCTCATTAAACGGTCTCTTTTGATATGGATGTGGGTGTCAAAATGTAGGTTTGTTTGATGAGTGCCCTAACACATAAGCATTTTTTATAGCAATTGTTAAAAAAAAAATAAATGGAATGCTTGGAAACCAACTCGTTATATAGTTTAACTGTACAAGCCTGGTAAGAAAAATCTATCCTTAAAATAAACTGTTGGATTTGACAAGATAAGGAAAATTCAAAGAAGTATTTCAGAGGCACACAAATGATATAAAGCTTGATGTTGATCATCTGACACAGATACAAAATGAGTCATATTTATCAGAGGTTTTTATAGGAAAAATGAGAGGTGGATATATATATACCCATACACTAGAATCAAACACCAGAAGGTTGTTATTTGTTCAAATTCTGTGTTTTGCAAATTGGAGAGGCAGTGCTCATTTTCACCAAGATGCAACCATCTCCTACCTAGCTCGATTCTCTGACCAGAATTTATAAGTAAGAACAAACCTTTCTCAGCAGTCATAAAGGTATAATTTTTAAAATGGTTTCAGAACCAACTCTTACAATTTCTTTCTTCTGTTTGACTTACACCCTGACCTGGAAATCCCCTCAGCCTCCAAAGGCATCTGCCATTCGTGCTCCGTTTATGTTTCTCCTTTCAGGTTCATGGTCATCAGGTAGGGGCTGCCTCTGACCTCTTAGAGTTCGGAGAAGTGAAGAGCTATGTCTGACGTGTGAATAGTCACTTGTAGTTCAAATTCCACCAGAAACCAACCAGCGTGACCCTGGGCAAACCATTTTCACTCTCTGGAATACGCTTGTGCCATTCATAAGCAAAGGTCGTTGACTAGACTCAATGCTGCCAGTTGAAGTGTCTACAGAAGTATATAGAGATAAACATAGAAGGCTCCTGGGGAAACAGCCAAGCATCTGGGTTTTAGGAGGCAGCCAGTTTCCAGCCTCCACTGAGCAGCAGCTTTACTGATTAACTTCAGTAGGTGGGATTTTGAACTTCAATTGTTCGTTTATACAATAAACACTTCTTGGGAATCTGCTCTGCTACGGTTGTTCTCTACTCACAGGAATACAAACAAGAGCAAGGAAAAAAATTGTCCCCCTCCTTTGGAAGATATGTTGTGATGGGATATATAAACAAACAGGTAAATTTTAAAATATACAATTCTTGGGAGGAATAAGTGCTGTGTGAACAGTGAAGACCTTGGTTGCCAATAGTATGGCCGGTGGGGAGGGTACTATGAAAAAACACAGCCCAGGCAAGTGCAGGGTCTGCCTTCCAAACTCTACTGCTGCTCGTCCATAAGATATGAATAGATCCCTGGATAGAGAAAAATAAACATGCTTAATGCAGCTGCTTCATGAGGAAGTAAAGAAATAAAACAAAGAAAAGAATCAGTAAACTGCAACTTGAATTTTGCTCAATAAGCCAAAGAGAAGGCTGAAGATTTCCAGAGCAGCTGCTGGTAACGGTGTTCGCGCCTGCAGTAAGCCAGGGTCCTCAAAAGGAAGAAAACGGCCCCCAAAGAGTAGGACTAGCTGGCTCCAGGCAGAAAGCAAATACAATGTCCTCCAGAGCATCCCTAATTTATACCCTCAGGATTTCACATTTTAAGTTCAGCCAGACATGATCTTTTCGACCTCAGTTAGAATTCTAACTACGGAACATAAAAATACATGAAAGATGTAAAGAACTAAAAAGATAACATAAAAGATAAGTAACAAAATACTATCAAAATGTGTCAGTCAGATGATAAAAAGAAAATTTCAGACCAACCTCTGCTGAAAACAGAAAAGAATTGTGCTAAAATATCCTTAAATACACTTTTTAAAATGAAAAAACATTTAGGATTCACAGGGCCACAATCTAAGCCAACACTTCTCAGACCCCGAGCCCCATTCAGAAGGTCTATGAGGTCAGAACTCTAATAACACTGAAGCGCTACTTTTCTTTTTCACTGGGTTGACATCTGTAATGTTGGTGTAAAAGAAATGGAGGGGTGGTAAAGACTGCTGGTATCTTCGCCCAAATCAAGGCAATCGCTTCACTAGTCCTCACGGTACTGGCATTCAAAAAGCCAGTTCCACAAAGAATACCTTTCACTGAACAGTAAAAAAATCATAATTTGTTCCTATTTTGCACGACGGAATGGTCAGAACGCATAAAGCATTTTTGCCGCCTGCTAAAGTGTAACATTTGTCGAGAGGAAAGGGACAGTGTGTCGTCTGAGCTGCGAGCTCCACAAGCTGCTTTTCTGTTGGATCGCCATTTTTCACTTGAAGGAGCAGATAAAGTAAGATTATTTGGACTTGGGTGTTGTCCAAGATGTTTTTAAAAAATGAATGAAATGAGCCTGTCACTTCAAGGGAAGCAACTGACAGTATGTGTTGCCAATGGTAAAATTGGAGATTTAAGCAAGAAATACAATTTTGTAAAACTTGTATCTGCTACCATGAGCTTGACTGTTTCCCTATATATAAAGATGCTCCTCATGATGTCAGTGGTGTTGAGAAACATATTTTTTTAAATGCATAGACTTTATTTTTTAGGCGGGGTTTAGAGAGAAACTGAGTAGATATTACAGAGAGTATCCAAATACTCCCTCTGCCTCCAGCAGTTTCTCTCACTAAAATCTTACATGAGTGTGGTATGTTTCTTAAGTTGATGAACCAATATTGATACATTATTATTAATTAAAACCCATAGTGAATATTCAGAATTTAACAGTTCTGTGTGCCTGGACAAATGCATGTTGGCATGTACCCACTTTAGAGTACCATGCAGAATAGTTTCATCATCCTAAAAATCCTCTATGCTTCACTCATTTATCCTCTCTCTCTCCCCCAAATTCATGCTCTTTTTATTCTCTCTGTAGCTTTCCCTTTTCCAGAATATCATGTAGTTAAACTAATATACTATGTAGACTTTTCATACTGGCTTCTTTCACTTAGCAATATGCATTTAAGTTTTCTCCATGTCTTTCTGTGGCTTGATAACTCATTTTTTTATCACTGTATAATATTTCATTGTCTGGATGTAGCACAGTTTATTTATCCTTTCACTTACTAAAGGACATCTTGGTTAATTCCAACTTTCAGAAATTAAGAATGAAGCTGCTATATAAACACTGGTGTGCAGGCTTTTGTGTGAACGTAAGTTTCAACTCATTTGGGTAAATATCTAGGAATGAAATTGCTAGATCATGTGATTCGATTGTTCTACTTTGTGAGAAACTGCCAAATTCTTCCTAAGTAGCTGTACCATTTTCCATTCCTTCCAACATAGAATGAGTGTTCTCACTGCTCCACATCCTTGTCAGCCTCTGCTGCTGTCTGGTTTTTAGATTTTTAGTCATTCTAAGAGGCTACATGTTGTGTTATCTCATTGCTTTAATTCGAACTTCCTTAATAACATGTGGTGTTGAGCATCTTTTCATAGGCTTACCTGTCATCTAGATATCTTCTTAGGTGAGGTGGCTTTCAGATTTTTTGCCCATTTTATAATTTTTATTTTTAAATTTTACCCCTTGTGACAGTATGCAAGGATCTGGAGGATATTATGCTGAGTGAAAAAAGTCAGTCAGAGAAAGACAAGTACCATATGGTTTCACTCCTTTGTGGAATCTAATGAACAAACTGAACTAACAAGGAAAATAGAGACAGACTCATAGATGGAGAGCAGTTTGACAGCTAGTGTCTGTGGGGAGGGGGGTGGGTAGAGGGATTGAGCAAGAAAGAAAAAGACTCATGGGCATTGATGACTGTGTGGTGATCATGGGAGGTGGGTAGAAGGGGACTAAATGGTAATGGAAAAAAATACAATAAGGAAACTTTTTAAACCAACAAAAAGTAGTGTGATAATTTTATATTGATGACAGATGGTTACTAGACTTAATGCAGTAATTACATTGCAAGGTATGTATATCAAACCGTTATGTTGTTTACCTGAAACTAATGTAACATTTTATGCCAACTATATTTTAATAAAAAAAGAAAAAAGAAAAATTGTTCTTTGGTATATTTACATTATTTTGCTAAAAATGTTTATTTCGGTATCTAAAGGACAGAGACTTAAAAATGAGCACAATACCTTCACTGCTTATAAAAATCAACAATAAAATTTAATTCCAAAAAAAGAGTTCTTTGTATATTTTGAATAGAAATCCTTTATCAGGTACATGTTTTGCAAATATTTTCTCCCAGGCTGTGGTATGTCTTTTCATTCTCTTAACATCATCTTTTGCAAGCAGCAGTTTTATTTTTAATGAAGTACAGCATCAGTTTTCTCTCAGGGATCGTGCTTTTGGTGTCGTAGGTAAAACTTTATTGCCAAACAGGAAATCACCTAGATTTCCTACTACATTATTTCCTAGAAATGTTATACTTTGGCATTCTACATTTAGATCTATGATGCATTTTCGTTTGTATAAAGGGTATAAAGTGTGTGTCTAAATTCATGTTTTTCCATGTGGATATTCAGTTGTTCCAGCACCGTTGAAAAGACTGTCCTTTCTGCATTGAGTTGCCCTCGCATTTGTCAGAGATCAGTCAAGTATATTTGTGGGGGTATATTTCCAGACCCGCTATTCTGTTCCCCTGACACATTTAGTCATTATTGCAGTATAATTACCCTCCCCTGATCACTACAGCTTCCTAACAAGTCTTAAAGTCAGGTCGAGCCAGCCCTCCAACTGTGTTCTTTTTCTTCAGCATTTTGTTGATCATTTGAGACTTTTGCCTCTCATATACATATAAATTATTTCTTTAGAATAAGTTTGTATCTACAAAATAATGTGCTAGGATTTTGGTTGGGGCTGCATTGAATCTATGTATCAAGTTGAGGAGAATTAACATCTGAACAGTCTTCCTATCCATGAACATAGAATACCTCTCCATTTATGCAGCTGTTCTTAATTCCTTTCATCAGTGTTCTAGTTTTCCTCAGATAGATCGTTTACTTACATTAGTTTTATGCTTGAGAATTCATTTTCTTTTCTGGTGCCAATGAACATGGCATTGTGCTTCTAATTCAAGTTCCAATTGCTTGCTTCTGGTGTATGAGAAAGCATTGACTTATGTGTATTGACCTTATATCCTGTAGCCTTACTGTAATTGCTTACTAAATCCAGTAGTTTTTAGTTGTTGTTTTATAGTTGGTCATTTCTTGGGATTTTCTACATAGGCAATTGTGAACAAAAACAGTTCTATTTCTTCTGTCACAATCTTTTATTCCCTTTTCTTGTCTCGTTGCTTTAACTTAGACACCTCCCCAATCATTTATAGAGCAGGCTCCAGGGATGATGAATAATTGGCTATAATGTATTTTATTTCTTAACCACAAGAGAGAAAAAAGCTTTACTATAGTAATTTAATCTTTTGTGCTACTTATTTATTTACTTTTGATACAGCTAGCTGGAAAAGTTCACAGTATATATGTAGCTATAATGGAAGTTAACCTTAGGGAGAAGGAATTCTTTGTATTACATTAACAACCGAAGAAGAGGCCTTGTATTTACCCAACAGATTATCCCAGGGTCTCCTATAGGACCATACCCTCTAGTGACAAAATTAATGTCGCCTAGATACTTCACTTAATGCATTGTATTGGATTCAATGCAGTGAGATGTTTTATCCCAGGAACTAATACATATCTTTGGCAGCAGTTTAATTTGTATGGGAAGAACAAGCAACTGAAAAGTATTGGTGTCAACTGGGTGACTATAACGATATCATGAGATCTCATTTCACAACCCCAGAGTTAAAACTGCAGGAGGCTAATTCTGCAATCACAATGTAGGCAAATCTCCAACAATGCAAAATGCTCAATTCCATGTAAACAGGAATAGGAAACTCTGTGAGGGATTTGGAGAAAGGAGGGGAAGGTTGGGCCATTACTCCAAGTCATTATAAAATAAAAAGTATTCTATTCTAAAAATCAGAAGCAGTCATTGAAGTTATAGTTACAGTTTAAAACAATGCTTTCTCCTAAGAAATCCCTCCTCTTTTTTTATTTTTGAACAAAAGAGCAATCCTGTATTGCATTCCTTATTTCTGTTAATATCTTCCAGGTTAATTCTGTCAGGAGCATGGGCACTGAAATATGAGAAATCTAGACTGGCAGGCCACTTAACTGTGTGATCCCAGGCAAGTTCCTTAACTTTTCTAATCCTCTGTTTCTTCATTTGTAAAATTAGGAAAATGAGTGCATCTACTACAGACTGTTGAAAGAACTAATTGAGCTAATAATGTTTGTAAAATACATAGTGTGATACCTAAACATAGTAAGATCTTTTTAATAATATTATTAATAATTATCAATAATAGTAATAATTATTACTAATGATAATGTTCATGTGGCTTACAAGCAACACCAGTTTTTTTAATCTGTCACATCCTCCCTTCCTCTCTCTCTATTTCTATCTTATTACAGACCCAGAGTGCCCATTACCTGGCTCACTCTGATAGCATCTAGTCTCTCATCTTTCCCTCTGTTTTATTTTACACACAAATGCCAAGTTAATTTCTCTAAAGCACACCCTGTGTAAAACCTTTATTGGGGCCACAGTGTCTACAGAAAAAAATTTAAACTCTTTACTTTGGCACTCAAGACTTCCATAATTTGACCTTAACCTCCAGCTCTAAACTGTTCTATCTCTGCCATGCATTTAAATTGCAGCCAGACGACAGGGCAGCCAAACAGAGGCTTGATTGGGCTTCACAGTTTCCCAGAATGGTCAGGAGGGAATGAAGCCAGATGGGGAGTGTGACTGCATCCAGAAGAGCATGCCAAGGTTTAAAACTGGAGAAAAGAAGCCAGATCTGTCGTCAAGACCAAGGGCTAAATTGGGGCTCAGGAATGACAGATAAAGCCAAGAGGATCTGAGGATAGTAAAAGCAACCAGAGTGAAATCAAAGAACAGACAGGGATGGAGGAGGGCTCAGGATGTTTTATGTGACTATGTCTAGGATTGCCAAGACGTGCTTTCATTTCACTCCATCTGTATGATGTGAAAACAACACAGTTCAGAATGTGACTTAAATAGGACTGAGAAAATAGCATATTGCATAAAAATTATTACCTATAAAATTTTGCAATAGGAATGTTCATCAGTCTGTTTTATAACATAAAACTAGAAAACATAGATGTATTGTATATGTAAGTAAAATTAGTAAGAAGAATATATGAAATGATTAGTATTGGTGATTGAAATTTTTACATTAATATCTATGCAAATCTATGCATACATATTTATATATGTAAATATGTAATGTCTAACATATTTATGTATTATATAAATATATTTGTATATGCTTACATATAACATGTATTTATATACTATATAAATACATATCTATGTATACATGCATGTATGTGTGTGTGTGTATATATATATTTACCAAAGAAATATATATTAGAATGTTAATACTGGTTAAGAGTAGTATAGGATTATAGGCGATTCATTCCTTATACATAAGTAAAAATTTTCTGAAGTGAGTGTGTATTGAAACAAGAGCTTGGTAAACCAATCATCTGAGCCACATAATTGATCAGAAAGAAATGACTGGTTTATCTCTCTATGAAATTTTCAAATCTGCTGACTATATAACAAAAACTTAAGAAGCATACTCAGTTACTCAAAGCACTTTAACTTCTGAACAAATACACTGATTCTTAAGCCAAACAGGACTAAATAAATGGGAGAAAATAAAAGACATTATCCCACAAATTCAAGTCTGTAGCTTATATGACTAAGGGCTTCCTTGGATATAGGTACTCCTTACATTTTAGAGCACTTAGGCAGACATAGATGCATTGGGTCCTCAAGACATTCCCTATATACATATGTGGAAACCCAGACACTGAGATGTTAAAGGATTTCTGTCAATTTCACAAAGTGAAATTTCAAAGCATCAGAACTAGGTAGAATACAGATATTCTTGGGAATAATATGAGGCCTAATACAATGCATAGAACACTTAATTGCTTGGGGATTTTTGTATTTTTAGATAAATGACATTTTACATGATATATTAAGAACATCTGAATCTGTTTTTAAAGACTAAAAATATTTAGAAAGACACTAAATTCTCTACTATGATTGAGCAGTATCACCATTTTTTTTTACAGATAAAGGAACCAAACAAAACCTAGAACAATGGGGAAATGAAGGATGAAAGGAAGAGAAGGAGAGGTAGAGGGAGGGAAAAAGTTAAGGGAAAAAATAGATTCTTCAAGCACTAGAGATTCATTTTTAGACCAATGAAGGTATTTTTCTTCCTTCTTTGCACGTTTTCATACATAATACTATCCCCCAAATCCACTGCAATATGACATCAGGGGCTAATTGAACATATAAATCAAGAACTCATTAGAATGAATTGATAGGGTTTGGACTCTAGTGAATTGTCAAACAAAAGAAAAGCAAACAAGAAACAAGTCTTCCACATTTCATTTAAAATGATGTATTATTTATTAAAGAATTCTGGCTATAGATTAACCTTCTCTGACTTATTTTTTTCTTTTCTTTTCTTTTCTTTTTTTTTTTTAGTGCCTGACTTGAATCCAAAATTGTTCTGATAAATGGATCAAAAGCTGTACCATTTCTGGGCAATTTCACTTCTACCTCTGTGTACGGGGCTATCATTCTGTTTTATGGCTCCTACTGTTTTATTGCTCCTTTCAGAAATAATCCTTATTGAATTACAACAATACCCAAGGTGTCTTCCACAGTACAGAGAACTGGTGTGTTTCCCCATATCCTCTAAACAATAAAAAATGCCTGGGAGGAGAACCTGAGCTAGAGTCTGAAGCCCAATTTTTTCAGCACCATTAAGACCAGATGGAAGCTATCTGTGCTGTGAAAGAGCCATGTGGGCTCCGTACAGTGGACATTCAGTCCATAAATAAAAACAGCAAGTAGCCATGGCTGGTGTGGCTCAGTGGATTGAGCACTGGCCTGTGAACCAATGGGTCGCGGGTTTGATTCCCTATCGGGGCACATGCCTGGGTTGTGGGCCAGGTTCCTACTTAGGGGTGTGCGAGAGTCAACTGATTAATATTTCTCCTGCACATTGATGCTTCTCTCCCTCTCTTTCCCCTTCCCTTACCTTGTCTCTGAAAATAAATAAAATCTTAAAAAAAAAAAAAAGCAAGCAAAATGTTCTGGTTTTCTGCCCGATAACTTCTGTCTGATGATGGCACACACTCCATCCATTCTTTTGAGTCCAGTTCACCTCTCACCCCTGGCCACCAATGCCCACATCCATCTCTTGTGCCTTCGAACTCATGTAAATCTATCTGGCAAGGCCCATCCATTTGGCACTTCATTCATAGGGCCTTGCACTAATATTTATTTATTTTCTATGAATGTATGTTGCTATTCTATCTCGACTACTACCATCCATAGCCCACCAGAAGGAAACAGGACTTGTTAAGCAGCTGTCTGTGCCAGGTTCTGCTAAAGCGGTCCTGGGGATGAGAATCCTGACTTCCGTTGTCAGGTAAGGCCTGTCTGTGTCTCTCTATAACACCATCCAGAGAGATTCTTTAAGTTGTGATTTTGTAAATACCAAAGGAAAAAAGAAAGGAAGAAAGGAAAGGAAAGGAAAGGAAAGGAAAGGAAGAAAAAGAAACGCAGCTTATTCAGTAACTGAACAAATGTTTATTGAGCATTTACTATGTACCAGGCACTGTTGATATAAAAGTTATAAAAAATACAGACCTTGCCCTGAAAGAGCTCTGACTATTGAAAAGAGTCAAATAAATAAGAACTGTAGTAGAGGATAAAATAAAAGGGCATTCTGAAACCAGACCTTAGAAGGATTGTACTATACACTGTGACATAAAATGTATGCAGGGAGGACCTATTTTATAATTCCAGGTGCCGCGACCTGCGCGCCGGGGGAGGGGGTGTTCCTGAGCGGAGGCGACAGGAGATTAAGAAAGACACAGACACAGACACTTTAAGGAAAAGCAGGGACCAGGTGGGACATCATCCTCTGATGGAGAGACAAGGACCCTGAACACACTCTCCGTGTTTATTTTATAAGGGGTAGTTGGATAAAGCTCAAGGACGTTTCACAGACTTGGAAAAACTGCAGGCATAATTGCTTCATTTCCCAGGCTAAATAAATGATAAATGTTTCTTCTGCAAAAGTCACAGGTGCATACAGCTAAAGCTTGTGATTAACTATTTCACTGTCTCCTTCTTAACCCCTGCGGGTTCCGGCTGCATGTCGCCAGCCTTCACCGTCCCCCACACCCAGGCTCTTCTCAATAAAGGGCTATTGAAAAGTAAACGCCTGAGCCACAGGGGTCTCATCTTGCAAGTGGTCCTCCCACCATTACTGAATTTCTTGCTTTGCCCCCATATTGTTCTTATCCCATGACAAGCTGCACAGGGATGTCACTCTCTTATAGTGAGGCCATTATTGCAATTACAGCAGTGTTTTTGATTCTCCATCAAAAATTTCTAAGTTCAGATTTAGCTGCAATGATCAAATTTTCTTTGTATAGGGCTAGGTCCCCAGATCTCTCCCTGAGTGAGGTATGTGCTGAGGGCATCCTGCCCCTCTGGGAGGGATATTATTTAGTTCTTGGGAGGGGGAGAAAGGGGAAATGCAGTTGGAGAGTGACTTCATTAGTTCCCTGGCTATAAAAAGTAGCTCTCCAATTGGACAGAAACATAATTACTAAAACAAATTCCTTTGTAATCTTAGTTTAGTTTGTCTTACCTACCTCTCCCCGGGTGCAGCCTTCTAGGGGTGTTTAGGCTCTTCAGAGATGAGCTGATGGGAAACCTGTATTATATACTTCTTTCTAATAATCTTACTTTCTCCACAACCCCAGCACCTAGTACAATACATGGTATACATTCATAAATATTTGGTTGACTGGTATCTTAATTGCTTTTATGGCAATTTTCATGACAGAGTCTTTAATGAATGTTTTCATCATATAAAAACCTATTTTTATGTCCATCAGCGTGAAGTCCAGGCCTGCACTGCCCAACATGGTAGCCACTAGCCACATGTGACTTAGGACCATTTTAAATGTCATGTGTTTGAGTTGAGATGTGCCTTAAGTATAAATACACACCAACTTACACAATACAAACTGGGTACAAAGAATGTAAAATATCTCATGAATTATATTTACATCGGTTATATATTACATGAGACTTTGGGGGATTAAATTTAAAAATTAAAATTAATTTTACCTTTATTTTACTTTCTAAAATATGTCTTTAGTAGAAAGCTGAAAATTATATATGTGGCTCACATTATATTTCTACTGCACATCTCTGGTCCAGACAAGATTAGATTAACTTTCCTTTATTTTTTTTTTAAAGATTTTATTTTTATTTATTTTTAGAGAGAGAGGAAGGAAGGGAGAAAGAGAGGGAGAGAAACAGCAATGTATGGTTGCCTCTCACATGGCCCTCGCGGGGACCTGGCCCGCAACCCAGGCATGTGCCCTGACTGGGAATCGAACCAGGACCACTTGGTTCCCAGCCCACGCTCAATCCACTGCACTACACCAGCCAGGGCTAACTTTCCTTTAAATCCAAGTATTGAACAAATTGTTTATTTTTAACAGAAAGGGCCAGAAGAAAGTAACCCAGATTGGGAGCCACTTGAAGCAGTGTCCAGTCAATGTGCCAAAGTGATACAAGACCTGGGAAACTGCTGTGGTAGAGCCTGGGGCCAATTAGGAAGAGACTCGGAGCTGCATTCCGGGACTTCCATGAGGATTTCTTACATCTAGTCTGTCAGGGCTTTGGCAGGTATCTTATTAACCTTCCCTGAAGCCCATGGAGAATTATTGTGGGTCACACAGCCTATGGCAGTGAAAACTGTTGGGGCTTACCACAGTGACAGGGGAGTTGAGATTGTAGGTAACGACTTTTGAGTTTATAATCACACCAAATAAAACCTATGCAGTGAAGCAAACTTAGAGGTGAACCAAGGAGGCAAATATAAATGAAGCTCTCTCCAGTTTCAGATCAGCAAGAAGATAGTCATCCAGCCTATAAAAGCATTTATGTTTCACTTCCCTGTTTCATTCATTCATATTTTGATATCAGTATTTGCCATGTTTTTATTGAACATTATCTTTCTGGTAGAGAATTCCTTGGGTGAAGAGGGAAAGATCCCTTCTTTAACATCTCAAAATATTGTGATAAATATGACAATTCAGCATTGCTTTAAACCACTACCCTCTCTTTCTTGTTAATTGCTCAAGGTATCTCATAAATATACAATTTCTACAGTCTACCCTTAAGACGTGTCTAAAGTTTCACTGTTCAGCTTCCAGGGTTGCAGGGACCAATCACTTTAAAATCTGGGGCGCTGATTTGTCATCAGTACAAAAGGGGTGGCAACGCCTTCCATGTTTACTCAGCCATCGATAGTAAGTTATAGTCTCCTAATAAAAAAAGAGGGGGAAATAATATAGCTAGCTAAAAGAATTAGGGTTTGAAAGTTAATCCTGATATAAACAGTGCCATTTTCTGACTGAGGAAACTTGCCTCACCTCTCTGAGCCTTGGTTTCCTTTTTCATAAATTATAATAGTGATGTATATCTTGCAAGATCACTGGAGGATTAATTGAGGCCATTTATGTGATGACCTGAATATAGAACCTAATTCATAAAAGGCACTCGAAACAAAGTAGCTGTTATCAAATAAGGTTGATATTCTGATATATGTGTATACATGCGTATATATCATAAATAAGTATTAATTAGATATATAGATAGATTAAACGACTGATACTATTCCCAACCCCAATTGACTTCACAGGAGACAATTGCTTATGTGTCTAGTCTCAACACCATTCTTTCTATTTCTCGCTGAAAAATAAGTAAATTCATTGTAAAATATCATGAGTTAAATGGAACTTTGTGCATAATGGTAGATTTGCTTAAGTGAATTTAGGAAGCACAAAGGTAGGTGACTATAAGAAGCTTCTAAGAAAAATGTTCAGTTTCTCTCTGCTGGATTCTGGACAATGCCCTAGAGGGAAAAAAAAAAAAAAAAACTCCACTTGGTTAAAACTTTCAAGAGTCACATAGTTAATCACAGGGATGTCTCCTGGGCCCTCTGAATTAACCAGAAAGAAATTTCAGTATCACCCCTAGTTTTAGAGAAAAAAAAAATCACCTCTCTCCTGAATACATTTATTATCATTTCTTAATAAGGACAGAAAAATGAGAAAAAGGCCATAAAATGTGCATTAAAAATTCAGGCAGCTGAGTTCAGTTCTACTGGACCACTCCTGTGAAAAGGGGGTGGGGGTAGGGGGGCAGGGATTATGCTTCAAGATTTCCTCACCAACGGACGGACGAAGGAACTAAAGCCTTAACCACTGACCCCTATCTCCCACTGGTTGAGGGCTGTTCCCAGAGTTGTTAACTCTTCCACTCTTCCGAGTTGTACCTGTCTCCAACTGAGCAAATGTCCCTGCTGCCAGCGAAAAGTCCCCAGGCAGAGAAGCAGAGAGACCCAGGTGTATACCTTGGGAAACTCCACAGCAGCTTCAGGTTAACAGAGGTGAACTTGAGAATATGGGTTGATGCAGCAACAGCATCTACAACACCCACTCCGCCCTGCCACCCCCATCTTGCAACACAGCCTGTCTTCTGGCAATGCCTCACTACTCCCGTTTCATGCACTTCCACCTCTGCAAGAATGTGTTCCTTCCAGGCCTCTGGTTAGAACATCCCCTCCTCCCACCTCTGTCTCACACGACTCCCAAAGCCCAGCTACCACAGTGCCTTGGGACAACACACAAGAAAGAACAATTTGTTTTTCCCTGAGTTCACAGATCATTTGTTTATCTTCTATTTTAGAATACAGACACATCAACTAATAAGTATTACATCAAATTTTATTGTTGCCTACCATGTTTATTACACTGAATGATCTTAGCTTTAGTAATATATTTGAGCCTCAGTTTTTATATCTGAAGAATGAGAAAAAAATACATTCCCCGTGTGTGGGAAAAGTTAAATGAGGTTGTGTGCCTAAAATACCCAACACGATGTCTGGCCATTGTAGACAATCCAAAACTTTTAGTTCCCATCACTCCAACCTTCTCCTATGATTTCATGTTTGTATCTCAAACACCTAGCACAATCCCAGCACAGAGTAAGCTCTCACACAGTAAGAATGGCTTGAGAGCACTAAATGATCCCATGTAATTCCTAGAACTCTGTTATTGTCAAGGATGATGGATCTTGAAAAAAAATTTTTAATTAAAATTATAGGCAAATAGATTTTTTGTATAGAGCAGCACTTTTCAACTATTTTCCTCTCATGACACCCATAAACTAATCACTAAAATTCTGTTACACACCAGAAAATATTCTTTTTGCTGATCTGACCAAAAAAATAGGTTTAATTTTGATTCATTCACACCAAATGGTAATTGCTATGTTGATTGTTGTCATTTTTTTTTAAACTTGACAATGTAAGGGAAAAGAGGTCAGTGCCCCTGACTAATTTAGTCAAGTATCACATGTTTCAAAAATTCTTCTGGCATACTGGCATGCTATCGTAGAGAAAAATAAAAAAGCAATATGTCTGTAACATTTTTGTCCCTACCATTATTTCAGAGTACAAAGCAGAAACTCCTCTATGGAGAATTTCAATTAACTGTAGAACTGACATGCAACTGGATTCCAGGAGTTCTAAAATAACCTAACCTGTGGCGAATCATTTAAAATAATTTTTTTTCTTCTAAAATCCATAGTTTTAAATGCTCTCTTCCTCCTTCTGAGAAGCAATTTCAAGTACAGTATGAGCTAACCAAAATGCTCTACATTTATAATAATTCAATATAAATATATTAAATAGCTCAGATTGAGTTTCTTTTGCCCAGAGAGTAATATAAGTTGACAAAAAACTAAGATTTCAGCAAAAATTTGTGTTAGAAATAAGATATGACTCAAAAGCCTTAAAACATCTTAGAGGAGAGCAACCAAAAGTGCTTCAGGAAGGACTCAGGAGTCCCTTTACTTTAAAAATGTGACACCAGCATTTTGAAATCATGGCAACCTGACGCCGCACCTCGAATTGGATCGCGTGGTCCCTGCTGCCCTCACCTCCTAGGGGGAGGTCCCCGCAGCAACCGGGAAGCAATTGTTTTTGTGGGGAGTATAAACGGGGTCTTAGGTGGCTTCAGCCCTTGTTGAGTGAAAGAGTGAGTGACAATTAATTAAGGAAATCATTCTTGGCCTTCATTTCTTTGCATGCTCAAGGAAAGGGTTAGAGGATGGTCTCTGAGGTACTCTCGATTCTATCATTTTAAATACATATCTATGTCAAGTAGACACACCAAGTAGACAAGGACAGAGTCCTTTCTGTCTCTCCGGGTGCTTCTTCCTATTGTCATGGGGAGAAAGAGGGAGGGAGGGATGGATTCCGCTTTCTACAGAGGAAGATTTATTCATGGATATAGAGGAAAAGGCGCTTATCCATTCCACTGAAATCAGAATAAAAACAAGGTAAGTGATAAGTGGAAGTCTGTACACAGGACCAAGAGTAAACTGACTTCACTCAAGAATTTGGTGCTGACTTATCTAAATGAACCCTGAAGGCGCAGGAGTGCACAGCTGCGGAGTGCTTATGGGAACAGGTTTCTAACTGCATCCCTGGGGTCAGTTCTGATTCTATACCTGTCAGCTGGACTGCCTTCAGCAAGCTGCTTGAACTATTTATGTCTAGTTTCTTCTACTATAAAATAAGAACAAAAATAGTGCTCTCTAAGAGGGTTCTTGTGAGTATTCGACAAGTTAACACAAGTAAAACTCTTAGAACGGTGCCTGTTATGTGATGAGTCCTTAATAATTACTGGCTATTATTATTTGTCCTCTGATATCATTCAATTTCCATAAAGCACCAGGCAAATAAATTACCAATTTTTAAAAATGTGTAAATCAATGAATTCAGACCAAGCAGGAAGAATGCACTTTAGACAGAGTCAACTAGTTATAAATTATTATTATTAATCTTGATGATGATGATGACGACCATTCATGTATGGCCTGCCTCATCTTATAGCAACTGTCCAAGGAACTTCATGTTTTCATTACTGCATCCTACCAATAAACCTACAGAAGAAACTCATCATTACATAAATTGAAAATCTGAGGTTCAGATATGCTAGCAAAATGCCTTATAGTTACAAAGTTAGAATATTGAAAAACCACAGCTCAAAATTATGCCCAGAAGCTCTGGAGCTCATTCTTTTTCCATTTTTAACATACAGAACATTATGTCCATGAGATTAAAGTTTAACTGGATGGGCTTCAAGAAAAAGCAATACAGAGATTTTTTTTTTTAGGTAGAAAAATTACCAGATAGGTTAAAGATTAAAATTAAACCTCAAAAATAAAGAAATAAATAAAACCTCACTGAGAATGACTAAGAATATAAATATATCCCAACTTCCCCATTTTAAGGGAAAAAAAAAAAAACTGATCTAGAAGCATTTACCCAGGTACTCCTGTGATTGTGAATGGTAAACACAGTTGAAAGAGACTTGAGAAATACCACTGGACTAATGGCAGATATGACATGGGGAACAAAAATGTAGAATGAAAATAGAGACAGAAGATCCCTCAGGAAACTAAGGAAAGATAGTGCTGAAGGGACCCACCTGGAAGCCAGAGGTCCCTGAATCATTCCCAAATTAGACTATACAGAGAAGTCAATGACATGCGACAGTGGCTGGAGTTAGGGCGGTTGCAATAAAAATATTGAGAATTATCACATTTGGAACATATATTCCCCAAATGAGTATGCTACAGTTCTATTAGTTATCTATTACTATGTAACAAATTCCCCAAAATCCGAGTCACAAAGTAACAACCATTTATTTGATCAAGATTCTGCTGCTTGGGCTGGGTTCAGTTGGGCAGTTTTTTGGTCTCCCCGCAGAAGTCCCTAAGAAAGCCGTAATCACCCAGAGGCTCAGCTGTAGCTGGATGGTCCTCTGTGGCCTCAGTCACATACCCGTTGCTTATCTGGGGCTGTCAGCCAGAGAACCTTGGTAAACCACCAGGGTGTCCAACCTTTTGGCATCTCTGGGCCACACTGGAAGAAGAAGAGTCATCTTGGGCCACACATTAAATACACAAACACCAGTGAAAACTGATGAGCAAAATAAAAGGTTTCAAGTAAATTTACAATTTTGTGTTGGGCCGCATTCATAGCCATCCTGGGCTGCATGCAGCCTGCGGGCCACGGGTTGAACACCTCTGCATCTACATGGTCTCCAGCAGGATAACCTCGGCTTCAAACATAAGGGTAACAGCATTCTAAAGACTGAGCCTCAACATCCCAGCACCTGACAGGTTATGAGATGGTACAGGGGTAACATTTGCACTCCATCATGACCGAAAGAACTCCATCTTAGAGTCCAGGCTATGACGCCTAGCTTTCAATTAAATTCTGTAGTTGAAATTAACCTAACTACATCCTTAAAGGAAAGAATGTATGATGATAACATCCTTTTTTAACATTATATTCTGCAAAATAGTTGTTTTGTCAATTAAATGGTAACTAGAATGTTTGCACGAGCATTACTTCACAGGCCTTTGGGGTGGTGCATTGACTATGGAAAACATCTTGTGATGACCGAGGAATCAACCACCGCCAAGTTACAATCCTGGGACAACTGACCTCATCCTCATTCCCAAGCCCTACTCCCACCCCAAGGCCCCTACATAAGCCATCCACAAAATACCCTCCGGGAGCTTAGGACCCTGAATGATTACATAGAAAAAAAAAAAACCTATCCTCCTCAAACACGGCCCCCATTGGGATTTATAGGAGCAAAAAATATGTGATTGTGTTAAATCACTGCAATGTTCTGTTTTAGGAGATGGCATTACCTTAACAAATATGTGGGGATGTCAGGAATGTTAGCCTCACTGGAATTTGATGTCAGGTGAATTAGATCAAGTTGACAAATGGAAGAGCTGGGAAGAATGAATGCACAGTGACAGGGATCAAAGCCAAAAACAGGATTTCCGGAGCCAGACAAGTCTGGATTTGAATTTAAGATTCACAACTTATGAATAAGTGGAGTGACTGTCATAAAGGAACATTCTTTATTTAATTCTTACTAATTGCCAGACAGTGTTATAAGCACTGGGGATATTACAGCAAATGGAATATAAAATTGCCTATCTTTTCTATGTTTATATTCTTGTCAGGGAGATGGATAATACAGAGGCAAAGAAAAGTACAATACAATTCAGATAGCAATAGGCTCTATGAAAACTAATGAAGAACAAGGAGACAGAAGGGCAGGGTGCACTACATTAGACAGTATCGTACTCAGAGAGGGCTTGTCTAAATGGGTGACATTTGATTAGAAATGTGCACAAAATAAGGGAGTGAGCTTAGTTGCTCTTGAGAAAATAGAGTCTCAGGCATAGGGAAGAGTAAATATAAAGACCCCGAAGCCCTGGACAGGTAGCTCAGTTGGCTGGAGCATCACCCCGATACACCAAGTTTGCAGATTCAATCCTCAGTCAGAGAACATACAAGAAGCAACCAATGGATGCACATCTGGAACAACAAATTGTGCCTTTCTCTCTCTCTCTCTCTCTCTCTCTTACTCTCTCTCATCAATAATAAAAAATAAAATGAAATAAAATAAAGTAAAGACCCTGAAAATTACAGATGCTTAGCCTATCAAGAAACAACAAGGCCATTACTACTGGAATCAACTACATTAAGAGAAAAAGTAGTAGGAAATGAGATCGACAAGGAATGCAATGATCAGATCATGCAGTACTTTGCCTTAGTTAGGGTCTCCTGGAAGCAAAACCTAAAACAAGAATTTGTGCGAAATTGATTTATTAAGGGAGTCCTCCCAAGAGAATGATAACAATTAAACAGTATAGGATAAGAGGAAACAATATAAAGCAAAGCAAGAATGTGAGCTCTGCTTTGGCTAGAGACTATAGCTTTAGTCCAATGCCACAGGGAGCTCTGGAGAATGAAGAGCCCTACAGAGTTGTCCCACTTTGTAGCAAGAGGAACGCCTTTTGTTTCCACATGTCATCCGTCATTACCAAAAGACTGCTTCCTATGTGAGGCAGCTCCCCCTGTGTAACCAAGTGCAATGCTCAGGAAGAGTGGGCAGCTCTGAGCCATCAGCAGCCGCTATCGGGTAGGTCCACTGGTCTGGTAAAAGATATCTGGGTGAAACACTAAGAGCACTCACCACATGAACTTCAGTCCATCCAGACAATATTTGTCTGGGATTCTGCTTGGTCACAGTTTCATGAAAGATGGTTAATGTTATCCTGTGGCTGTAACTGATATCCATCACACCCTCCTTCACTACCCATTCTAGATTCCCCACCAGCTCATCTAGCATTTCCACTGGACTGCTGGCTTGCCTGGCAGAGTGGCTTTCATCTATGTGGGTTCTAAGTGTTTATCAGAACTTGGTTGTTATACCTGAAGATCCAGTTAAAACTGCATAAGACTAACAAGAAATGCCCTAGCACATGAACCAATTGCCAAAAATATGCAGCAATAACTATCTTCTTGTGATGATCAAAGTCAGTCACCCCTGCCCATAACCTTATTCTTTGCCTGCTGACCTATAAGCACAAAGGATCCCAAGGAACCTGGTAGCAGTTGTAGCTTTAAATTCAGTGGAAATCTTACTGTATCTCCTGGAAGAAGTACCCTTCCTTCCTTGGATCCAGGATCTCCACAGCAGGGATCAGCAACTTTTCTCAGTAAAGAGTCAGACAGTAAATATTTTAGGCTCTTAAGGCCTCATACATATTATTCTGTCTCTGTCAGTATTCCTTTTTATATATATAACCTTTTAAAAATGTAAAATCTATTCTCAGCTCATCGGACTATGAAAAACAGAGATTTGGTCCAGTGGCCCTGGTTTGCTGACCCCTGCTCTAGACCCACCAAGCCTGAAGTTGTGTGGACAGGAAATAGAAATTACCTTGATGGGTCACTGGGAGTGACCAAGAGCACAGCCACCTCTACTTCTATCCTGAGGTTCTTTGATCCATGTATTCTTCCCTCTGGAGACACATAAATAACACCCTGATGAGAAGGGGCATCTGCCTTTGGCTCTATACATAGCCTGTGACTCCGCCAGCATAGTTACTTCATTCATAGCCCAGGGTGTAAACACTGGGGTGCCTGCAGGGATCAGGGACAGATGCTAACGGATGTCCACTGGCCAAGTCATTTTGTCCACTTGATTACTCAGTGCTTCTTTTGCAGTAACTGTTCTCTGGTGGCATTCAAATGCAATACAAAGAATGTCATATTTTTATTTCATTCTTAGAATTTGATCATGTAAAATACCTCCGGCTTCCCCTGAGTTGTCAGGTTTCTCCACGCCTATTGTTGGACGTTTAGAGAAAGATGAGGGGATGAAGACCAGATGAGAAACCCGACTCATCAAATTCAAATGCCATGTTGTCACTCTTGTGTCTTTTCCTCACCCTCCACCTGCCCCTCCTTTAGTTCCCCTCTACCCATAGTGTTATCAAGTAAAACACAGGATGCCCAGTTAAGTCGGAATTTTAGATGAGCGAATAATTTTAGTATGTGTATGCCCCAACTAATACTTGTGACACATATCTATAAAATATTACTTGTTCGGCTGAAATTCTAATTTAACTAGTCATTCTGTATTTTCATTCACTAAATCTGGCAACCCTATGTATCTAAATACCACCACTGCTGCTGACCTATTTCATGCGCCAATACACCTTGCCTTTATTGCAACGCTCCAGCCATATTTCAGACTTTCTTAACCACTTGCAGTTTCCTAAACACACTTTCATATCCGTCTTCTTTTGACTGCTCTTGATACTTTCTCAGCCTAGAGACCCCACACACTCCTACATAGAAGAAATTTAATTTACCCATGAAAGCCCAGCTCAAATGTCTGGGAAACCCTCCCCAGGCCTCCCTGTCAAATTCAATTGTTTTTTCACCTTTGCCCTCATAGCAATATTTACCTGTAGGGTAATATGTATTTCATTCAGCCTTATATTTTCACTAGTTGTTTGTATACCTTTCTCTTTGATTGAATTTTCAAGCTGCCTACCTTTTTTTTTTCCTATTAGCTCATTAAAACCAAGCAAGCACAGTATCTTGAATATAAATGATAAAGAATGTTTTCCTGTTTCAATTGGATTAGACCACAGCCTGTCAATTTAATCCGGCCACAGTCTTAACATAAAGCATGGTTCTACTGATAACGATTAGGCTCACTTTAAAAATGACAGTCCCCTCCATTGCGCTTTGCTCTGGGAGACAACTTTAGAAATCATCTAAAATCCATGCACATGAGAAAGACCAATGCTAAATGGGTTTTTAAAAAGTGATATAAAAAAACCCTATTACATCAACAACACAATGATGTAAAAACTCAACATTTAAAAGCACAACCATTAATAAAATAAAATGGTTTGAAAAACACACAATGAAGGGAATGATTATTTCATAGTCACCTGCAAAACCCGTCACACCTCATTTTAGAAACAGTGTCACTGAGGGAAAGCTCTGGGTTTGTTCTCTCCCACGATCACACCAGCTCGTCCCTGCTACACGGTCTTTGGTCATGCTTAGTTTTTAATCAGTCATATTAGATACCCCTCCCAATTCTAAGAAGCGCTGCTCGAAAAGTTTTAGACCAATAATAACAAGTCAGAAGCAGTATTAAACTAAGAAATCAACACACCTGGACAGGTTTTGAAAACAGCACTAGCCTAGCCCGGCTGGTGTAGCTCAGTGGATTGAGCACGGGCTGGGAACCAGAGGGTCCCGGTTCAATTCCCAGTCGGGACACATGCCTGGGTTGCAGGCCAGGTCCCCAGTGAGGGCCATATGAGAGGCAACCATACATTGCTCTTTCTCCCTCCCTTCTCCTCTCTCTAAATAAATAAATAAATAAAAAGAAAAAAGCACTAGCCTTCTAATATAAATATGTGGGGCAGAGTCCCAGCTCTCCTACTTTCTAACTATGGGCAACTTAACTAATGTCCATGAACTTCAGTTCCCTCATGAAAGTTCATCAGCTCTTCTGTGGAGCAAATACCATGACCTTCAGTAAAAACACTGCATCAAAGACATTTAAAAAAAAATAGTTGCATTTAGAGTTTAAATTAATCTATTATAAAAAAAATCAGCATCATTGATCTCAGTCCCTTGGCCCTAGTAATACTATTTTTGTTAACTGTGGTCATTACCAAAATCTTCACAATCAAATAATTTGGTGGGGAGAAATGTTTTCTTTCAGCATCTGCCCATGAGGCAGTTGGACACCCATTACAATCCTGTTACTTGTGGGCTAAATAGCCTCACTCTTGATTTTGAGAAAGTGAGGTATGCTAATCAACAACTTGGAGCTGGGACACTGGTACCAGCTCTGGAGAAAGGAGCACAGTGCCTTTGCCCCCAAAACCTTCCTGGAGTTTCCGCTTCAGGCCCTTCTCAGGTGACACAGTGAAGCTTCCTTAAAGATAAAGTGAATGAGTTCTGTTGATAGCAAATGACAGCCTCCAGCGCTGGTGGAATAGGGAGGAAAAAAATGATTCATTTTCCTTCTGTCTAGTAGTGGTAACAGAGAGGGGGGAGGAGCTGGACAGGGAGGAGGTGATGGAGAGAAAGAGGGAGAGAGAGAAAACAGAACACGTCATTATTTTTCCTCCTGGCTGAGGAGAGTTTCTCACAACTCTTATCAACAGAATGCTTTTTTCACGCAGAGACTTGAGGAACAGTAAATGCATCCAATCACTCAGAGTCAAAATTGGTCACCTCTTTGCTATAAAACTGCTTTGAGGGTTGGAAAAAGACAGGTGGGGAATAGATTTTTGTGGCAGAAAGTTCACTGGGACTAGACCTACATCCACTATTATGTTCTTTGAGAAATTCTGATAATCTACCACAAGTACCTTTGCAGAGCTTTGACCTAGCCCCACTCCAGCCCCAGAGCCAGGCATGGTGATTTATACGGCCTAGAGCCTCAATAAATGTTTTGCACAAATGAACAAAAAAGAAATAAACAAGCAGCCCTAGCTCATATGGCTCAGTGGATTGAGCACTGGCCTGCAAGCTGAAAGGTCATTGGTTGGATTCCCAGGCAGGGCACACGCCTGGGTTGAAGGCTGGATCCCCAGTTAGGGGTCTGTGAGAGGCAACCGATCCATGTAGCTCTCCCTCTCTTTCTCACTCCTTTCCCCTCTTTCTAAAAGTCAATAAGTAAAATTTGAAAAAATAAAAATAAAAGCTGGCAGTTACTAAAGTAAAAAAAAAAAAAAAGAAAGAAATAAGCATCACACAAGAGGGAAAAATACCAAAGACATATAACGAAAGGATAAACGTCAGCCCCATTTGCTACTGTGGCACCATTTGCTTAGAGGTCCATGATTTACTCTTCCGAGCTTGTCCCCAGGACAGAAGACTGCTAGAAAGCAAGAACAGAACGAGGAACCACTCCCTACAGCCATAGGCAGAAGGTAACACTGGAACGAAGGCACCAAGGGCCACCCCCACCCTTTTCTAATCCAATTGTAATCCATTAAAAACTCAGAGCCCCGACCCCTCAAGGTGGGTGTATCTCTCCACACCATTCCCCTCTCCTTTCTTAGAGAGCGAGCAAAAATGTTATTCTCTACACTTTCTTCTCTTTGTGTACTCTTTCACAGCCTGCAGGAGAGTGTCACTGACACCCTGACATATAAGACTCTCTTCTCTGGAGGAGACTTTTCCCACAGGGAAACATCTGCTGTTTCAAATACTGGCCACATCCTGGGGACATGTCTCTCCACCTAATAAGCTTACCCTGGTTTAAAGTGCAATCCAATCACTTATCGGTCATAAAAAGTGTCTTTTGATTCTATTCATTCCCAGATAGTCTATATAAATGGAGGAATACCGCATTTTTTGGACTATAAGACGCACCCCCCCCAATTTGGAAGGAAAATGGGGGTGCATCTTATAGTCCAAATGTAGATTACCTGGCTCGCTATGGGAGCGGGAGGGGGCGGCAGTGGAGCGGGGTCACAGTAGGCAGGAGCAGGTAAAATATTTTACCACATTTTTTGCTTCAAAATTTTTTTCCCTATTTTCCTCCTCTAAAACCTAGGTGCGTCTTATGGTCTGGTGCATCTTATAGTCTAAAAACATGGTAATTTCCACATGGTTATAAAAACAATGAATATTCTAAAACAAAAATGTAACTGGTTTTGAAATACATTAAGGCACATTAAAATACAGGCAGTGTGTCCCTGCAGCCACTGGCGTGTGCCCCTCTTCTCTCCAATATACAGATTAGATGAAGTAGGGCAACACAGATGTGGAACACCCACTTTTTGTGAGAAAGAAGTGTTCCAGCATTCATCCATTCATAAGGAGCACAGCCCCGTCTGAGTCGGTGTCTCTGTCTACCTAACTTCCACCTCTTACCACCTCACTTATTTAAATAAGAAGTTTCCTTTCTTCTTACCATGACAGCATCTTTAGCTGAAGTGCTCTGCACGAAATGTTTCTCATTACTTTAACCTATCACCCTCTATTACCTATTTATTACAAGTCAGACCCTGGACTCTGCCTTTGGGGTAAGAAGAAAAGGGATTAAAGAAACACAACAGTCTGTTGAGGACAAGCACAATGGTAAAAACACAAACAAAAGGTATCATGATTCCCTGGGCTTTGCATCCCAGTCCCTAGCTCAGTGCCTGGCACATGTATCATAAATATGGGTGGGAAGAAATGTTTAGATATATACAAGTGTCCTGGAACACAAAAGAGATTTAGGGTCAGTTCCAAAGAAGCCAGGGCCTAAAGGATGGGTTGCAGGCAGCCGAAGAGGGGAAGGGCATGCCAAGGGGAAGCGGCAGATGTAAAGGGAGAACGAACGAGAGTTTGGTGTCTGGCGGGCCCAGAAGGCGGAAGGTGATTGGGTGTGGCTGTGTGTTGCTATCAGCTGCCTGGGAGTCGTAGCAGGAGATGAGCAGGAGAGAGGTAGTAGGACACAGATTCCGTGGCCTTGATGCTGTTTTAAGAAATTTGAACTCTATTTTTATTTAACTCACGATATGTGACTGCACTCTATCCCAGGTTAAATCTCAATCTCCTTGGGGCTAAGGCCTGTGTAAGAATTCGCTTTCCCCATCCTACATGGGTAAGGTAGCGCTACGCACAGAAGGAAACCACCTCATCGCCGTCTCCTCCACCATTCTCACTCCCGGCATCATCAGCATCACCTAGCAATTTCTGAGCTCTTAGCGTGTGCCAGAGCACATAAGACTTACAACTAATTTTGACTTCAAGTTCTATGCCTCATATACTCTGCCTCTCTTCATAAACATCTGTTGATTTTTATTGAATTTATACTTTTCCTTCACTCCAAAGTAGTTACTTTTGATCATCAATTTAACTGCAGCTTACTGCAATTCATTTTCTTTTCCTTCAAGCTAACAGTGCGATGAGGTGGGCAATGGGAACAGAGCATGGCAACCGGCCGGCCTGTAGGTCGGAGCCCCGCCCCACGTTCATCTCCATCGCTCGTCCTACACATTTATTTGGGTAAATCAAAAAGTGCAGAAGTTTGATCTGAGTGCATTCCACCAGCTTTATTAAGCTTTCTCTCCTCTTTGCCTTCTCTCAAACTGACAGACATCATTAAAACCTCCTCCATAAAACTTTTTAGCTGTTAACTAAGTCCTAGTCTCCATGGGAAGAATAAATGAAGGCATATTTTTTTAAACGTATGAACTGAATCTTCAGAGGTACAGCGTTGGAGGTTGCCATGGAGACTTTTCTCTCTCCTTCCCACTGTTTTGGGCGAGATTTTTATTAAACAAACAAAAAAATGTAAATGCCCTCATGAGCCCCATCTCCCTTTCCGGCAGAAGCGGATCGTGCTTCCCAATGTCTCACGGTCTGAGTCGCTGGCTCACAATAAAACAAACACTGAGAAAAACGTGTACTTCAGCTCCCCAATACCGGGAACTGAGGGCTGAATTCACTCACTCAATGCAAGGAATCTAGGACCCCCTCCTTCTAAAGGTCTGACCTTTGTCAATATAGACTTGTAAAAAGGCTGTCCCTTAAAAGAGTCAACCGTGTTGTAGTGGGAGAGAGAAAATGAATACGTGGCCATGACTTAAGGTGGCCTAGGAGAGAAGTTTAAATGCTACAAGCCAGGTTCACAGGAAAAAGCAATATTATCCAGCTAGAGCCAGCAGGTAAGTTTTCTTGAAGAAACTGCATTTAAATTGATCCTTGAATGTTGACTAAGTTTCAAGGCAGGAGGTCAGGTTTAATTATACTGGGTCTTCTATGTCAGGCTGGAAAGCCTCATCTTTACTTACCAGAAAAGGTATTCTGAGTCACGGTGTGATATGATAGATGAGATGATATATCTGAAAATAATTCTGAAAGTCTAGTAAGCGCTGGATTGGGAGAGATCCTGAGGGCTTGCGAGTATAGAGAAGAGAAAAAAACGGAATTTAGAAGGATAAATCAGTGTGGGGAATATGATAGCGTTTCATTTCCTATATATCAACCATGAGATAAAAAAGATTGCTTTCCCCCAAATTAACTGACAAGTTAAAAAAAATCACATGAACACTTCTCATAGCAAGACTAAATGAAATCCTAGCCAAGGATGAAACTAAGCCTTTTCTAAAGCATAATGAAAGAGTTTTCGGAGGAAAGGCCCAATGATTGTGTCCTGATAAATAATGACTAAACTTTTCTATGTGCAAACTCATTTTCCTCATTGTCTTTGGTCATATATTTTGTACCCCATTTATTTCACAATAGAGGTTAGAAACCAAAAGCAATTCTTAAATCAGGAATGCTTAAAGCCTGCTCTCTCAACGTTATCATTTCACTGAGGCAAAGGGCAGAAACTCATCTATCTGAAACCCATTAATTCCTGGCACTTAGCAAGTACCAGCAAATATTTGTGCATTATGGCAAAAATGCTTCTTGAACATTCAGCTAAGATGCTGACCTGAAAGTAATTCTAAAGGTCTCAAAAAAAAAAAAAAAAAAATCCTGAAATTATCTTGCTGGCCTTTCTGAACTACTAAAATGTAACCCAAGAGCTATGACTTGAACTATGTCTGTGGTTTGGAGCCTGGCTTTCCTAAAATTGAAGTTATTTTTTAAACAGAGAAAAGTAGATTTTCAAGAGCAAATTTTTGATATATTTAAAACTTAATTGAAGTTCTCCGTTTACATATGGCAAAGCTAGAAATTTTCTTGCTCTCCATTGGATATAATCTTCTCAGACTGGCCACCCTGTTAATATCTCATGCTGATCAGGAGCTTTATCTGGCAGCTATTTAAGTCCCTGGTTAATTAAAAATGGGAAAACAAATTAATTATTGCTTAATATATGCAGTTGGCTTGATAGCGAAAGCTTTTAGAACAGTGAATCCACGAGGATATAAAAGTAAAAATAAAATGATCCTTAGGTATAAAAACATGAGAAAACGGACATTCTTCTGATAATTCAACTAAGTGCCTATTGCCTCCATTAACATATTAAAAATTCATCTTTCGTAGGCACTGCAACAAGGACATGGAGCAGATAACATTTCATGTAAAGGGGTAGGGGGAAGGAGGTGAATAACTACAGCAGAACTTGATATAAGGAGGCCAGGAGTACCTAGGGCATTGGATTCCTGAGCAGCAAAGCAAACTTGGACTCTTTCACAACTTAGTCTTAAACTGGCCTTGGTCTAATGCAAGTACTTGCATACCATTAGCATAGAAACAATATCAAGTACAGCACATAAATGGCAGTGACTGACAGACTGTGTGGGAAAAAATCGCAGAATTATTCTGCCATGATGGTTTGTGACACAGTTTGATAGGAAGGTCCATGGAATTTCCAAATCAAGCTGGGATATCAATCAAGTCTAATAAATTCTGATTCAGGACTCAAAATCAGGAAATAATGACTTCTAATGGCTGCTGACTTACTGTGTGACCTTAGGCAAGTCATTTAACCTTTCTGCGCTTCAGCCACTCCTTTTATAAAATGAGTGCAGTTCATTCTAGTCGCTGAGTCACAGGATGCAGTGGAGAAAATTTATGCACGGCTATTCTGAGTTCTGAGCAAGATATTTAGATGCTTCCTAGCTCCAAAAGCTAATAGCTTTTTTGCCTTGGGGTATTTATCTTAACTGATATTTCTCCAGCTTTGCTACTACCAGGGAGGACAGCCATGTCTAGACTTCTTCAGGGCCATTTCATGTCGCTGGTACAGAGCAAATTATTCAGGCAAATTCATGGTGCAAATGCATTACCCACAACATTAAAAAATCACACCAGCTTCTTTAAATTTATTTTGTCATTTTCTTTCAAAGAGCTCTAAGCTCTTCTAGTTCATTTTGACCTCACAACATCCTCCAGAGAGACTCATACTAAAATCTCCAATCCCTATTACAGATGGAGAAACTTAGAATCAGAGATAAATAACTGGTCTGAGGAGATTAAATGAGTGGAGGTGAGATTAGGACATATATCTCCTATCTTTCTGCCCTGTAGGAACAGCGTGCTTGGTAGATTCAGGTGAGAGACACAGGAAGGTGTACTGCTTAGAAAATAGGTCTCTTATAAGCTTCCTAAGGCATCTTCTATTTATCCCGATCCTATGCTTAAGCTACTGTTGTAGCTAATAGTGATGGAGTACGTGACTCGTGCTGAGGAAGGATAGTAAGAAACTAGGAAAATTCTCTGGCAAGGGGAAGGGGAAATGGAGACAAATAGCTGATTCGAACTAACCTCATCCAGCAGCCTGATCCGCCTGCTTCTTTCTCCCTTGCACAACACTCTCTTAAGAATTAAGACAATGAGATTCTGAGCAGCATCAAATAATCTTAGAAACAAAGCCTCAGGTCTGTTGAACAGAGAGAAAGAGTTTTGTTCAAACTAGAGATAACATCTAGGCCTCAGTTGTGTTTCAGCTCCAGACCAAGAAAGGCAGCAAAACCAAGTGACATTACGGCTGACATCAGGACCAGGTACAATGACTAATGACCAGAAAGCTGATGAATATTCTATTGAGATTGTCCCTTGAGACCTCCCCTAAAATTACAAATTACTGCCTTTAGAAAACATAAAAACCCTAAGGCAAAGGATCCAGTTCTCTTCCCTTCTCCTTCGCCTCCTTCTCCTTCCCCTTTTCCTTCCCCTTCTCCTCCTCCTCCTCCTCTCTCTCTCTCTCTATCTCTCTCTCTCATACACACACACACCCACATCTTCCCCCCTTGTTTTCTCAGACACATATCTTTGCTTTTCTTTCTCCTAAACTCTAGACATTCCCAAAAGACTTACAACCAGGAAGCAGCTCATCCTGGGATAACCCCTGAACTTGACCCCAGGGTCCCTTTTTTCGCCTCTGTAACTAGCTTCCTGAGTTCACGCAGCCCAGCTGGCTCACTTCTTCTGCCTTTATGATTTTCTTTCAAAAGGGCCAAGGCAGTCATGCCTAGGCTTGACTCTTCCTCATGTTTCCAAAGGCCAAGGCAGCTCCACCCAGGCTCACTCCTTTGCTGCGATCTTGCCTCTTCTAGCTTAAACTCTCCCTTTGTTTCACTGTCCACAGCTTTAATAAATGTACTCACAGAATCACCTGCACTGGTGGTGTGAAATCTTTCCTGCACAAAGTCAAGAACCAACAGCTCACATTGCCACTAAGATTGCCAAACATTTACAACTCAGTTTATTCCTCACAACAGTCCTAGAGATGTGAGAAATGGCAGGTAGGCAGGTTAAATATTCCCCCAAAGCCAGACACCTAGTGAACTAGGCATTAAAGATCCTTATTAAAGGGCCAATGTATGCTCAGGCGAGTTAACTTGTATTGGGAACGGTAGGGTAGTTTCCAAGAGAAGGCCAAATTCTGAAAGCAAGTAGATTTGAGTTCAAAATCTAACTCAGCAGTTTATGAACCATGAAATCTTCCGTGTGCTACAGGTCAGAAGCAAAATGCAAATGGAATTGTGTTACTCCTTGCCTAAAACCATTTTAGAGTTTCTCATTGCTCTAGGTCCCTGCATTTTTCACCTTTCCTGCCTCTCCAGCATCATGGCCCATCAGTGCCCACCCTGCTCCCTGGGTCAGATCATCTGCCACCGCCTTTCAGTTTTTCAAACAGACCATAATCTCTCTCCTACATCAGAGACATTCCACATCCTGTTCCCTTTTACTGGGTCCCCTGCTCCACCTCTTACCTTTCATGAAAAGTTTAACACTTCCCCATATATCAGGGGACATTTACCTGGGTGTAAACTTCACTATTCCACAAGCCTGCAAGGCATACATTATTTTTCATGCATATTAGACAAGGATACAGAAGTTCACAGGGGTTTAATTAGTTTCCTAGGATTTAATCCGTTTACCAGTGTGTGGTTGAGCTAAAATTCAAATCTAGTTCTAACTCGAACATTTGGGCTCTCTGCATTTAACCAAGCTGTCTCTGACTTTGTTCTCCAATATAGCTGTAAAGGGTCAGGGATATCCAGTCTCTTTCTGTTGCCCATCCATAAGGAATTTGATGTGATCAAGATAGTGAAGGAAGAGCCCAGGAAGGTTTATTATGGGTGTTGGAGAAGGAGAGTAAAATGAGAAGACATTTATTCAGTTTGTTAAAGGGAAAACCACAGGCCCAAAATGGTGTCACTTATGCTAAAGCTCATGATCTTAAACCTAGAATGAATACGTGACCTAACTGCTGTTTCAACCTTTTGTAGAACTATAATCTTCATCAGTTTGGAATTTTCTGGTCAGGTACCGGTAAGGTAATGTGTCACATGGGCCCGCTCCTTCCGCCCCATAGAAAGAAGAGGCAATCTGCATGATAAAAGCCCTTGGATTCCCTTCCTGCCAAAAGGAGATAGGTTGGTCTAAAAATAGTGTTTCCTTTTGTGAATAGCTCCCTTGCCCCACCCTTCTTCCTACAAAAATCTTCCATTTAGTACAACCCTGGGGCATTCTTCTACTTGCTGGATGGGATGCTGCCTGATTCGTGAACCGTTTCATAAAGCCAATTAGATCTTCAACTTTACTGCATTTTGGTATTTAACAAGTTATTCACACATCTTTTCTGAGCACCAACCACTTGCTAGGCATTATTTCAGGTACTGAAGATAAACTAATGGCAAAGCAGAGAAACTCATGCCCCGTTAGGGTTTACATCCCAGGAAAATTTTGGAGCAACAGGGAGGCTTCTGTCCTTTGGGGGTTTTATAAGGCATAGAAAAAAGTTTGGAGTTTATTCTAGTTAGAATATAAAGCCAGGAAGTTACTTGATCTGATAAATATTTTAAAAGCTCACCCTGTTTTCCTTTGTGTGATGACAGCCAGAAACCTCCAGAATTATTGTTGTTGTTATTTTGATTATTATCAATAATAAATATCCCGGTTCGCTCTTGCTTACATGTTTTGAAGACAGAGATTTTGTCAACCCAGTGACAACAATTGCAAACCACTAGAGGGAATCGTCTACAAAAAGACATCAACAGAGCATCTGGTCTTGTTTGCTCTCAGAGCCTATTTCCTCCAGATCATTTCTAAGCTAAAACCAATTGTCATATTAGCCAATAATGTTTATAAGGCAGAAGTCCCCTGAGGTAAGTTGAAAGGGAATAGAAACAGTGCCCATCTGTAAATATAGAGATAATTTATAATCAATCATACCTTTTTCTTCTCTAAGACTTTTCAATGCTTTTCTAATCATAGACTACTTTAGAATGTGAGGAATAATCAAATCCCATTGTATTCTTTTATGCAAAGAAAAAGGCAGCTTTTTCATCCTCTTGCAAGAAAGAGGACTAATTCCCTGCCTCCTTTGTCCTTGGGAAATATTGTTCTCTACTGGAAAGAACATGGGTTTTGGACTGTGAAGTCCTTGTTCATATCCCAAATTCAGTATTAGCTGTTAAACTTGGGTAAGTTACTTAGCTTCTCAAAAATGAGGAGTAGGAAACAGGTATTTAAACAAAGACTTGTATATGAATGTTCATAACAGCACTATTCATAGTAGCCAAGAAATGAAAATAACCCAGATGTTCACTGGATGATGAAGGGACAAGATGTGGTATATCTGTACAATAAAATATTACTCAGCCATAAAAAGAAATGAAGTATTGAGACATATTATAACATGGATGAAACTCAAAAATATTATGCTAATTAAAGAAAGATAGAAACAAAAGGCCATATGTCATATAATTTAACTTATATGACATATTTAGAATTGGTAACTCTTTAGAGACAGAAAGCAGAAAGTGAATCCCAGGGGGTAGAGGAGTGGCCTAGGAGTGACAGCTAATGGGTACCACGGTGCCTTTCTGGGTGATGAAATGTTTTGGTATGAGGTAGGGATAATGATTGTATAACCTTGGGAATTCTGATGTAACCATATGTTCTGCTGCATACCTTGATATACCATATAAGAGGTAATATATGCCTTCATAGGGTTCAATGAGAGAATTTTTGTTTAATCCCATATTTATCTGCTTTTAAACCAAAGAGGTTACTGAATGATTAGCTAAGAACTTGAACTTGGGAGTCCATCTTTTATATTTAAATTATCTCTGTTTAAAATAATTTGACACTTGAAAAGATCTAATAGATTAGCCTTGTGTTAATTGAGTGGTCTTAGAATCTTGACTTCTGTTTGAAAAGTATGATGGTATTTAATCTCAATAAACAGTTTCAGATTTACTGTATTTAATCTGTTAGTTTTTCTAGAATTATTTAAGTATTTTGGAAGGTTTTGGCTGTTAGTTATACATTTGAACTGTTTAAAAAATAAATAGAATAAATGAAATTTAAAATATTTCAGGGCGCTTAATAGACCAAGTTTATAAATAAATCCAAACTGATCAACAATCATCAAAATTTGCTTGACTTGTAAATGGGATAAGAAGAACCCAGAATTTTGAGGAAAAGCAAAAAAATGAAGTTTCTGAATTTATGTTTAATAAATTGAAAATTAGTTAGAAAAATAACCAAAATAGCCTTACCTATGTACACATACAAAAAAAAAAAAATCACCTCCAAGAAAACCTAAAACTTCACTCTGACTTTTCTATTCAATAAAGCCACTCACACTCTCCCTAAGCTTCTCTTACCAATGCCAGAGGCACAGAATCTGGAACAGAGTGGCCGCTGTACGAGGGGCGTGGGGAGGTGGGGACTGATGGAAGGAAGGTGAAGGCACTAGTCAAAGAACACTCATGAGGGACACATGGGCATGGACAATGGTGAGGAGACTGATTTATGGAAGTGGGGGTGGGCAGGATGGAGAGGGTGCAGCGGGGAAGTGGGACAATGGTAAGAGTATAAACAATAAAATACTAACAAATAAGCTTCTCTCACCAATGCACATACATGCCACCTCCCTTATCCAGGTCCGCATCTAACTTGTAGAGCCGATTTCCCAATCACAGTTAGTATAGTCCAGCAATATGACCATGCATTCATGTCCCTGCTTGACTTTGTCTTTCTTTCTCATAATAAAATTTATAGGAACCTTAATTTCTACAAACAAACAAAGAAACAAGTGCTTCCACTTTGCTCTTTCCTCCCAGACTCAGAGCAGTCACCATTAATTGATCACAGCATACTTCCCTGCAGAGCCAGGCTACTGCCTCAGAATCTTTCTCAAAACAGACTTTTAGGTAGCTGCTACCACATTGTCTAAACTAATTCACAAAAGGAAACCTGTTAATTACCCCAGTGTTCACTCCTGAATTATTTTGTCAGCCCTACTTCTCCATCCTATACCACCTAAGAGGTAGAATAAAACCAACATTCTATACCACATCTGATAAAGGTGGTTGACTGGCCAGGCTTCATTAAAAAAAAAAAAAAATCCTTGACAACACCTCTGTTATATGCTCAAAACCTACTCTTAGGCACAGAACTGTGGATGAAAAAAGAGGTTCTATGGAAAGTAATTTCCCAGGGTGATCTGATGATAAATTCCTAACTGGGCAGCTCATGGGTAGTCATGCCCCAGGTCTGTAACTTCTTTAGTGAAAGCAAGCCTTTAAGCCAGCCCTGTCCCTGGTTCCTGTGCATCTGGGATAACACACCTTTGAAGTACTGGCAGTAATTACCCTCAAAGGGGGTACTAACCCTCAAGACAGCATGTAACCTTGTGAACTATCCTGTAACCCAATCCCTGCCTTGCTTTCTCCCACCTCCAAGTACATTCCCTCCTTAACATCAAAAGCATAAAAGACTGTTATTCTCGGGAGCATTTGATATTTTGCTCCCCAGCAAATGTCATCAGTTTAACTCAAATTAAAAAAAAAAAAAGTTTATCGTATACAAATTCTCTACAGATCTGGATGTTTTTTATGTCAACAGAACCCATCCAAATTGATTCCTGAGAACATCCAAAGTTAGGCAACTCCAAAATGGGCTTTTCCTGTTGCAAAAAAATACAGAGAACAAGACAGTCTTTTCCTAGGGGCCACAGATATCAACTCCTCCATGCGGTCTATCTCCAAATTGTCCTGTGTCTAAAGGTGAAGACAGTCCATGGTATCATTGCACTTTCCAGACTAGTTAAATGGAATAATCTTTAGGACCTATAGTTCCCTAGAGAGTCCTCAGGGAAATATAGTATAAAAGCTCTACTCCAGTGGATTATTATGATGTGTTAATCTATTGTCAGGATGCATTACCAGTAATTCTTTCAATACATTAGTGAGTACACGAAGGTTTACTAAAGGTCAAATATGTCATTAAATTGGTTTCTAATTGACAGCATCACTTAAAATTATAGAACAAAGAGTCCAGAAGCAAATTCATTAATGGATTTTATTCTCAAGATAACCCCACCCATGGTTCCTAGAATACTTAACTAATTCTGCACTGGAACACCAGACACTTCCAGATTTAATAGGGGACCTCTTTAAGAGTTAAAGATTTTAGCCTTAGCTATAGTTGATAAGCTTAAATGATTAATGTACATGGAAAGCCATTGTTCAAGGAACTGGAATGCATGACCTGGTGACTCCAGGAGGTCCACAAGCAACTCAACTTTGTGCCTCGGGGGTCTTCAAAGGATCCAGATGGTATCTGAACCATTGTGTTCCAGGGAGGGAACCCAAATAAAGAATAGTTGATAAACAGATACAGAAGTACTAAGAAATCTCAGCTGCAAGTCTTATCCGATTAAACATTTTTTCCAACCCCCTTACCTGTCCTTTCTTCTCCTTATAAAAAGGCAAGCTTGAGATGAGATGTTAAGGTGGTTTGAGGGTATGTAACACACCATTTTCTCAAGTTGCCAGCATCTGAATGAAGTGCCCATAAAGATTCAATCCTTGTCTCCATTTATTGGTTCTGGTAGTGACAGGCAGCACCAACACTGACTCTTTCTGATTTCAGATTCACAATACCTTTTTCAGTACTCAACCTCTGCTCCCCATACACACACACACTTTTGTGTCTATTTCTGGATGGTTGTTACCTCCAAGTCTTTTTGTTTCATAAAGTCTTTTATATGACATGAGTCTTTCCAGATTACACAAGTATAAAGTGGTAGAACCAGGACTGTGATATGTTGATCCAAAAGTGTAACAGGTTCAAAAGTTACTTTCTTGAACACCTGGATATATGACAGTGATTTGTTTCCAGGTCAAACTATCTCTTTAAGAAAATAATGTTTTCTTTATATAATTTTGTTTGTTTATATAATTCAATCTAGAATTTATGTGTATACAGTTTAGAAATAGAAACACGGGAATGGTTTCCAAATAATTGCAGCTGGGAAACTGCCCTTTAAAGGTTAGAGATGTTTCTTTCTATCCATTATGGAGTTACTGGTCCAGAACTTGCCCTCTTGCCATAAGCAGCTAGAAAACCAGACAAAATACATCTTCCAATGTTGTAAAACAAGAAGGGCAGGACTGTGAACATGTAGATAATGGAAAATAGATGAATCCTAGAATCATCTAGGCTTTCTGCCTAGTGGCACTTTCTGGTCCATGGACCAGGGAAGAGAAATTCAGAAAGCTCTGCATTCTCACTGAATTGAAGAGACAGAAATCAGAGTTGGGGGGAGGAGGTGGCTGGAACATATGGAACAGAGAACCAGGAAAGAGAGAACTTTACGAAGCAAGACCTTCGAAGAGCTCTGTAAAAATCCCCTAGAAAATCTGCCCTGGCTGGTGTAGCTCAGTGGAATGAGCGCGGGCTGGGAACCAAGCGGTCCCGGTTCAATTCCCAGTTAGGGCACATGCCTGGGTTGCGGGCCAGGTCCCCATGAGGGCCATGTGAGAGGCAACCATACATTGCTGTTTCTCTCCCTCTCTTTGTCCCTCCCTTCCCTTCTCTCTAAAAATAAATAAAAATAAAATCTTTAAAAAAAAAAAATCCCCTAGAAAATCTGTCTTAATGCTAGCAGACATGCTCGGGCTGATCCTCCATGATGCTGGGCAAAGAATAATTACCTGCGAAGGAAAGAGTACCAGGATTGACAGAGTGGTATGACATTTGAGTCTCAACAGCCAGAGTGGAGTTCTCACTGAACACACGGGCACATAGGGAAGACTCCAGAGAGTTCACATCTCAGCATTATGACTAAAGTATCCTTAGAATAAACTATCCTTCCTCTAAACCTGCTGTAACAAAGACTAACAATTAGCCTTTAAAAAGTGAAACTGATTAGAAAGTAACTTACCTGAGGTAATAATGACTGAAAATTTTCAATATTTGGTGAAAACCATAAACCCATAGTTGCAAAGTTCTCAATGAACATCAAAGAAAATAAATCATTGATTTAAAAAAAAAAAAAAGCTTCAAAGCAGCCATAGAAAAAGTAACTTTCGAGAAAGGAGAGCATCGATAAGAATCGTGGATATCACATCAGAAAGAACTACAAACTACAATACAATTACATGGTATATGAGTTATATATGTATTATTATATCAGGCAAAATCAGGTGAAATAAAGACTGATAGACAAGTAAAAGCCGAGAAAATTTATTGTCAGCATATCAGCACTATAAAAAATCATGAAAGAAAATTTTCCAGCAGAAGAAAATAATACCAGATAAAAACTGGAATATATAAAAAGAAATAGTGACCAAATTGACAAATACATAACTAAATAAAAGAATTATTTATAGGTATGATATAATCGCACTAAGCAACCCAGTAAGCTTTTTGTGGACATTGACATGCCAATTCTAAAATCTGTATGAAAATAAAAAGAACTTAGACTAGCCAAACTAATTTTAAAAAATAACAAAATTATGTAACAAGAACTATACACTTTTATTTCAAAGCTTAATGTAAAGCTGTAATAATCAAGAGAGTGTGAGATTGGTAAAAAATAAAACAAAAAAAAAGGTATCTAGAAGAAAGAAAAAAAAATAAGGAATCCAAAAAATAGACTCAAGCATACATAGTTAAGGTTGGTGCTAGAGAACTGGATATCATTTTGTGGGGCAGGGAAGGGCGGGAAATCTTGACCTTTAGCTGACATCATACCCCAAAATTAACTTGAAATATGTCATTGACCTAAAAATGAAAACTCTATTATAACACTTATAGAAGAAAACATATGAAAAAATCTTATTACCTTGGGACATGAAAAAATTTTCCAAGAAATAAAATGCATTAACTGGAAAAAAAAAAAGATAAAGTAGATTTCTTTAAAGTTAAATGCCTCTGCTTTTTGAGAGACACTTTTCAGAACATAAAACATCAACCCCAAACTGGAAAAATACTTACAATGCATATATATAACAAGAGACTTAAACCAAAATATACAGAGAACTCTTACTACTTCATATTAAGAAAACAAGCTACCCAATAAAAAAACAAGAATGGAAAAAAGATTTGAAAAGATCTTTCATGCAGCTTGATATACCAATGGCCACTAAGCCCATAAAAATGCTCAATATCATTAGTAATCAGGGAAACACAAATTAAAACTACAATAAGCCGGCTCTACATACCCACTAGAATAACTAACAACAACATAAATCTCATCTGCAGTGATTAAAAAGTAAACTGTGTTTGCTGAAGCCAGTGCTGGTGAGGGCTGACTGCAAAGGAGTATGAGGGAAGTTTTGAGAGTAACGGAAATATTCTCTCTCATGCCTGGGGTGTGGGGTGGTTAGATAGGTGTATATATTTGTAAAAAGCCACAAATTGCACACTTCAAATAGATGCATTTTACTGAATGTAAATTATGTGCATGAGTATTAAGTAAAATATTGCTTCATCTTCTGTGGAACCTTGATATGTAAACATATAAAAGCATAGATTCAGTGTATGATAAGAGATAAAAGGCTTTCAGACCCGCCTACTGGAATTTCCCTTAGGCAGTGCACATTGACACACCATGAAGGATCACGAGGACCCGAAGGACTGCAGAATGAAAATCCACGGTTTCTCTGTAAGGAATGGCCTTAAAGTAATTTAACTATATTTATTTTATCATTTTCATAGTTCTCTTCAATTTGAATAATTAATAACCTTTCTAATCTAATCATAAAGTACGTAACTGAGTAAGTCTCAAAAAGACAAGGTCACAAAGTTTACTTTGAGACAGTGTCTGGAGTGATGTTAAAGATCCAGGTATCTGCCTGCAGCGGTCTCCCAACCAGTGAAACCTGAGCCTGTGTTCCTCTTGGCATCCACAGCCAGGCAAGGGTTACTTACCGAGAAGGATACACTTTGACAGAAAGTCTTTCATTTAAGGGTGTGTGAAACCTGAAACATTTTCCTGGCTGCTTTTTTCACAGTTGAATTGCACCAATGTCTGGGCTGCACATTTAATTAAAAATGTGGTTTTGTGTCTTCCTGTTCACTTTGGATTGAGCAATGGAGAAGTTCAAATAAACCTGACATAGGCCACAGCAAGGAGATAGTGCCAAGATTTTCAAAAGATGCAGAAGTTCACCCACGCCAGTAGTATTCGGCTTTTTTCTATCTGTTGCCAGAACTAAAAATTCCATTGAAAAAGTAAACTATTTTTACCAACCGCTGGGATGAAATAACTCTTCTTTCTTTCCATGAGAATTCCTCAGTTAGAAGTACTTGGTTGCAAGCACAAGTGATATTTTAAATACATACCAACCATGATGGAAATATAGCAAACATACAAATAAATGTGTGATTCAAAAATTTAAACATATATTTCCTTTTAAGCTGAAAGTAAGCTATTTTCTAAGTGAACAATATTGTTCATACATCTACTGATTATTTCCAAACCATGTGTTGATTTTTATAAACTGCTAATGTGCCTTTGTCTGGCACAACTTTCACTAGCTAAGTAATGCCCCAGTCTGGGCCATAATTTACGGTGGTGAGCCACATCGACTCTTCTAACAATTTCCCCAATTAGTTGGTAGCAATGCAATGACTTGCCATCTTCATAAGCAGGCAATGGCTGTAAACTCACCATTATCTCATGGAGGTTCTGTGAACCTTAGCCCACCGCTCTCTGCTTCCGCAGGAGATTAAGCTAAAGAAAAAAGGGTGGAGGAAAGGCAGGGCTCATTGGGAGAGAGCTCCCATTTGTAGCTGGCTGGCCCTGCCCTCTAAGGACAAGTAGGCAAACTCCGGTAACAGCAATCTTTGTGTTCCAGACCACCTCCTGTAAGACGGCCCAGCAGTGCAAGAGCACCCACCCCTCATCCAGCCAGTCTCAGTGGAGGTCAAGCCAAAGAGCAGAAGCAAGGAAGGGAGATGATGCATTGACTCCAGCACCTTCTATTCCTACGGCCAGCATAAACGAGGACCAGTCCTGCACACAGCCCCCTTTCAATCCAGGGAGACATAACCTGCAGAGGCAAAACTATTTAGTAGAGCACATGTGATCCTCCAAAAGCACAGAGTACTTCTGGAAAACTCCAGAACACAGCTGAGCTGCTGCTTTTCTAGTCCAACTGAGCTAGTCCAAATAATTATTCAGACATCACCATAACAAGGAGGACCATTCACCAATGGTCATTACAACTTCCTACGAAAACTATCTTGATCTAATTTCTCTACATATCACAATCATTTTGGCCAAGAGATGATGAAATATGTCAACCAAGTGCCATACTCATGTCGGCTTTATATCAATCATGATTTCAAACAGTAGAATGTTCAACGAGCAATGGCTTAGGCAATTAAAGATGGTTACTTAACATACCCTCAAGAGGCCCTGCTTTTTCTGTTTTTCTGCTCCAGCACCCTCTGTGAGCTGGCTTCTCTTCCTATGGCTGTCACCTCAAAGCTACACCATGGCTTCTATAATTTTGAGCATCACACAGCCAGATGGAAAGAAGGATGGGAGGAAAGGGAGGGAGGGAGGAAGGAAGGAAGGGAGGGAGGAAGGGAGGGAGGGAGGAAGGGAGGGAGGGAGGAAGGGAGGGAAGGAGGAAGGAAGGGGCTGAAGCCATAGTGACAAGAGATATGTACCTAATTTTTTGGATGTTAAGTCCAATGCCTTAACCACTTGGCCATCCCAGTGACTGTACCTAATTTTTTAACAGAAATGAAAAACATTTCCCAAAAGCTCCTTAGGAAACCTCCTGTCATAACTTTATCCCATGCAAGAGAGTCTGAAACAGAGTCATATGCAAAAGAGGTCAAGAGGAATGAGATCTTAATGTCTATTTTTTAATTTAATTTTGGGGGTGACATTGGTTAATAAAACCATACAGGTTTTATACAAGTGCACAGCTCATAAAAAATCATCTGCATATTCTATTGTGTGTTCACCACCCAAAGTCAACTCTCTCTCCATCCTCATTTACACCCTCTTTGTCCACTTCCCCCGCTCCCCACCCTCCTTCCCCTCTGGCTGTCACCATGCTGTTGTCTGTGTCTATGTGTCATAGATAGATAGATGGATTTTTTTTCTTTTTGCTTAATCCCTTCACCTTTTTTCACCCAGTGCCCAAACCCCCTCAATGTTTTATTTAAACCAATTGCAACTGATTATTTTGAGCTAGTAGGGTGGGAAGGCTAACTTCTCTGAGATCTAGAGGTGTCTACTACCAGTACCAAATGAGGGGGGCTGTAAAGTACAGCACAGGGAATAGAGTCAATTATATTGAAATAACTAAGCATGGTGCCAGGTGGGTACTAAACTTATTAGGGGGATCACTTTGTAAATTATATAAATGTCTAACTACTATGTTGTACACCTTAAACTAATATAAAGTAATACTGAATGTAAAAAAAAAAATGACAGTTCTGTTAAGGAAAAGAAAGGTGGCAGGAACTGAATGGGATCTGCCATAACTGAATTTTATTTTGCTGATACACTTCCAGCTATTATCAGTGCCACCATTGGTAGTGTTACTACTACTGCTATCATGATCTTTCACTGGGAGAGTACTCGGTGCCAAGTAATTCACTGTACTAAATATTTCTATTATTTTACTTAATTTACACAATAATCTTCAAGGATTGAAAAGACTAATAACAATCACACAGACAGTGTTTGATTTCATCTAAGGCCTGCGTGATTCCAAAGCCCAAATCATTTCATAGCCTTGTACTGACCCGTATTTCTCCACATGGATGAGTCTTAAAAGCAGCCCTCCTCACAGTTCAGTCTTGGCATCATTCCTATTATTTAATTCCAGGCAGAAGGATGCTCACTGGAAATGAATGCAACTCATTACTCTACCTTGCACATAACTGTTTTTAAATTGTGTCAAGATATGCATTGTCTTTATAAAGTCCTCTAGAAAAAGGAAATTTAGTGATGCCATTAGGAAATGATTATAGCACAGGAGTTCTCTTCCTGGAAGGATTAAATAGCGTGAACGTTACTACTCAAAGGTGAGCAATAAATGCTAATTGAATGAATGAATAAGATTCAAAGACTTGGGGAGCTGTTTGTTTGGACGATTCTTCTGGTGCCTAGAAAGGCTTATAAATGTACGTACTATCAATCAACACAAAAAAAAGAAAAAAGAAAATTGTTTTTCTGCAAGCTTTGAAGATCACAGACAAACAACTAGATTTCAAGGTGATAGATATGGGTTAGTTGGGGGCTGTTGATCAAAAAAACGAGGTTTAATCCATAAATTCCTCTTGAACTTCATTTTTCATACCAGCATAATGCTTCCAAAAGACTATTCAGTGATCTGTATTTGAATAAATTGAATGTATTTTAAAATAAATGCAGCATTAAATCATGTTCTTTAAAATAGAGTTAACATTTTATAAGCATTATTAAGCACCAGGTGTTATACTAAGCAACTTAAATGTATCTTATTTAATTATTATGATAACACTATGAGGCAGATATTATCTGGAGTTTTACATAGCCCAATAAAGTAACACTAGTGCTTTACCATGACTAAGTTCAGAATGATATTATAGATGAAACAATTCGATGGAGATCAAAATAGCATTGGCATATATCAAGCTGATCAAAGAGCATGACTTGAAATCTGGAGCAAGCAGCCCAGCCCTGTCTCAGGTAGCAAGCACTACACAAGGCTGGTCCCCTGGGGGGCTGAGCACCTTCAGTGACGAGGCAGTGAGCTGGCCCAAGCACACGCTCTCTGAAGACAAGATCTGCAAAGAGAGCTCTCAGATGGCTAAGAGGTGCATGTAGACCTCCTTCTTTCTTGCACATTCTGAATCAGAGAAGTTGCCTCTCTTACTACATCTGGTCCCTTAGAAAGAGACTTCAAGATGGAGATTTACCTGCAGGAGGTTTACTGGGGAGTTTCTTAGGGATCAACACCTGAGGGGATTGGAGGGCAGCAGGACTGGCAGGGGGAAAAATTGAACTGCAATGTAATTACAGATGCCACAGAGAGCTCTTGAGCAGGGCAGCTCTCGCATGATAGTCTTGCATTGAGGTAAGAGGCCAGGCCTTTGTACCCCTCTGCTGACTAGTCATTGGATGCAGGCTGCCCCAGGAAGTGACATACTTGGGCAAAGTCACTCCCTTTGATTACAGGCTGCTCTTTAGTGTGACTCACATGTGACCTATGGATAGTCAACATCCTTGCAAGGGAAGAATGAATGTCTTGGTCCTAAAAGCAGAGACTTGGGCAGAGCAGCATGGATGCTTAATTCATGGTGGTTTTCTGTTGGCGCTTCTCCATATGGAAAAAGAAAAAGAGGGAAAAAGAAATCTCCAAAAATAGTCATCACAACTATACCCATTTTTACACATGAATAAAAAAGTAATGAGAATATACAGCAAGTGGTAAAGAGGGGAATTACAAGGAGTCTTATCTCACTCCGTTACATTGTCTTCTGCTACAGAGCTTGGATACTAAGTAGTTTATAAGAAAACATGAGGAAATTTTAGACTTACACTGATATATTATAAACAGTATCATATCAGTTGGCAATATATGGAAACAGTATTACATGAGTTGGCAATATATGAAAATAAAAAAGAACTGTTTAGTACACTTTACTTTGACTCAGAGAAGTATTTACAAAAACATATATCTGACTATTAGCACTAACTCTATTTGAATTTGATATCCTACTTATGCTGCCACTTGATAACTATACTAGTTGTTAGCAATGCTCCCTTTGCACAGAATCAGAATCTGCCTTCCTGTACATTGTGCACGCTATTTGTAAATGCTAGTTGTGCATCAGAATGACCCATAGAACATTAACAAACACAGATGTCATGACCCCCGCCTCAGATCTGTAGAACAGCAGAGCCTTCTGAGTTGAAACCCAGATTCAGGCTTTTTAGTGTTTGTTCGTTTAAGTTTCTTAGTTAAATCTGTTCATTCTCCAGGTTAAGCACCATTGCTGTGGTTGACATATTTAACTTATTTCTGATAACATTAAATCTATAACTGTGCCCATGACACATTAATTTCACTTAACATATTATATATGCAAATTCTCCAATCTAAAATTACTCAGTCAAACAAACATGTTCTTTCAAGCAAGACCCTGAAGCTGTGGTTTGCAGATTCTTCGACATAGATCCTGCTACCACAGCTCAACCCCCAGAGCTCCAATTAAAAATATTTTTTTTCCTTTAACAACATAATACCACATATACTACAAAATGCTATAAGTTTGATCTAGGCTTTTCAGCATCTGTGCATGTTAGGTACCATAAACTTATGATTCCAATGTCTAAAAGAAAAGAAAAATGAAAAATCTGATGTAGGTAGTTAAATACAACTTAACAGCATAACAGCAATTCTTTTTTTTTTTTAAGATGTTATTTTTATTTATTTTTAGAGAGAAGGGAAGGGAGAGAGAAAGAGAGGGAGAGAAACAGCAATGTATGGTTGCCTCTCACATGGCCCTCACGGGGACCTGGCCCACAACCCAGGCATGTGCCCTAACCGGGAATCAAACTGGGACCGCTTGGTTCCCAGCCCGAGCTCAATCCACTGAGCTACACCAGCCAGGGCCATAACAGTAATTCTTTATTATTTTTAAATTGTGTGCTCATAGCCACTCTATTTGATATTTTAAAAGCACTTAAAATGTTTTCCACAAAGATAGTGCCCAAAGTGAAGAAGAAAGCCCCTACCTTCCCAAAGCCGACGCCGAAACAAAGGCTTTGGAGACAAAGAAAGCAGTGCTGAAAGGCATCCACAGCCACCGAAAAAAGAAGATCCACACAGAGAAGATCCACATGTCACCCACCCTCCAATGGTCCAAGGCACTGCAGCTCCAAAGGCAGCCAAACACCCTACGAGCACCCCCAGAAGAAACAAGCTTGAACACTATGCCGTCATCAAGTTCCCCTGACTACTGAGTCAACCATGGAGAAGATGGAAGACCACAATACAATTGTGTTCATTGTGGAAGTCAAGGCCAACAAGCACCAGATCAAACAGGCTGTGAAGGAGCTCTATGACATTGACCTGGCCAAGTTCAACACCCCGATCAGGCCTGATGGAGAGAAGGAGGCATATGTTCCACTGGCTCCCGACCGTGGTGCTTTGGATGCTGCCAACAAAATTGGGATCCTCTAAGCTGAGTCCAGCTGGCTCATTCTAAATATAAAAATTTTACACTATAAAAAATCACTTGATATATTTATTTTTATAACCAAATTAGTCACACTAACGCATTCCAGGCACATGTAGTGACTGTTGGGCAATATGAAAACCCACCAGAATGTAAACTCCATGAGGATGGGATTTGTTCTTTGGCTCCTGACTGCACCCCCAGTGTCTAGAATAGTGACTGGCACATGCTCCATGCTCCATCAATATTGTCAGTTGAATGAATGAACATCAGAGTTAGTCATGAGTGGAAAGCAATTTATGGAAGTGACTATTAACTCATGTCCAATAGTCCAAACAGAGGTGCCATAGCAATGACACACCGTGGTGTTCCTGGGATAAAAAAGATGGGAAGCTGACCAGAGCACATTTGTATGATCAGATAAAAACAAGTAGAAGTCTGAGGTCAGTCACTACAGCAGAGTCAAGACCTCTCGCTTACATCCTATAGCTGTCAATTCTCATCCCAGAGCCCATTGTTTGAAGGAGGACAGAGTCTGGAGCCAAATAAAGTAGGTACAATAACCATCCCCCTGTTTCTGCCCCAAAGGGACTTGCAGATTTTTATCAGAGTAACTATATCCTGAGGAGGTGCAATACACAGGCCATTTGAAGGCCGATGAACTGTGGGGTCTGAGTTTACTGATATCTGGGACCAGAACTATAACCATGCCCTTTGGTTCTATCAGGTGATTATGGAAGCCAAATGGCCCAAGTCCATCTCACAGTGGACCATGGTCCAGGGAGCCAACTGTGGTCACTTCCCCGGTCCCCAGATGCAAAATTGGAATGAGTGTACTTAGCAGCTGACAGAAGTTTCACATTGATTCTCTGAAATAAAAATAAGAAACACTGTAAGTGCCATGAGGAAGCACCTTAAATTGCACCCCACCCATCTGCCAAAATAATAAATCAGAAGCAGTTCCACAGTGTAGGCAGAATCACCAAAATCTGAGCTACTACCAAACCTGTGCCAAATAACATGGCATTTTATAAGCACATATAGTGTGGCCACGTTGGCGAATCCATGGGCAAGAAAGAAGACATTATATCCAGACTACACATTAATTTCAGTAGCAATAAATTTTTGGCCCCTCCAAAGTGAAAAGAGTCTGATACAAGCCTGCCACCACAGGACTGGTTAGTCTCCCCGAAAAATAGTGCAAATCAGTTAGCATGGAGGCCTGAGGCGACAGCTGGCCACTGAGGGGGAGCTGTAGCAGGGTCAGCCTTGATAAAAGGGAGCCCATAATGGTTAATTCATGCATTGCTTCCACCCCTGCTACATGGATTTTCTGCTATGGACCCATCAAGCAAGTTCTCGGGTTGGCTAAGGACAATCTGACTGATATCCACAGATATAATTTTTGCATAAAATGTCTTTTCTAGGTATTGTCACCAGCCTTCACTCCAAAGACTGTATGATGAAGTAGACCTAATTAGGGTAACCTGTTGAATTAGGGCATGCATTCAAGGAGTGAACTGCATCAGACAAGTCTTCTGCCAGCTCGCAATTTTTGACCTGCCTTTTCACTCCAGACATTGTTGCTATGGCACTTAGCACTCAGCTATAGGTAGGTGCAATCTGATTACCTCAATTGTGTCACATAATTATAATTCATGCTTTTTGTCCTGGGGCTTCTTTAAACCTACCACTTCTACTACCTGCAGGATGCCTCTCGGCTATTCGGATATGCAAACCTCAGCAAGGAGTTAATACACTGTAAGACAACCCTTGGTGATGGGGAAAAAGAACCCATGGATAAATACTTTCTTCTTCTGTCTCTCAGGCAGACACTCAGAAGTGTGCTTTAGATCACCAGTCCCCAACCTTGTTGGCACCAAGAACCAGTTTTGTGGAAAACAATTTTTCCACAGACGGGGGCGGCATGGAGCAGAAGATTCCAGGATGATTCAAGTGCATTACATTTATTGTGCACTTTATTTCCATTATTATTACATTGTAATATATAATGAAATAATTATACAACTCACTGTAATGCAGAATCAGTAATGCAAAAACAAGCCCTGAGCTTGTTTTCCTGCAACTAGGTAGTCTCACCCGGGGGCGATGAGAGACAGCGGCACCTGAAGCGTTGCTTATGGCCAGCCTATTCTGTAATCTCATTTTGGTTGCTTTTGCTGCAGAAAATTCTGCTTCACAAAGATAGGATGTTGGAAATGGAAGCAGGTTTTTCGGTGCTTTTGTGGCAATCTCAGGATATGCTGCTTTGACTTTAGTCCAGAACGTATGGAGATTTGAAGTTGTCTCAAACATACTTCTAAGGCCACAATTTGTGATCTCAAGCAGATGATCCTCTTCTAGAATGGACAAAGTCAATTCATCTGGCTCATTCACAAATAGGTCACGGATCCATTCCTTTACAGTTTCGGGGTCTTTTGTGGTTGGGAAGCAATCCTCAAACTCTTTCGAAAGCTGAGATAGGTGATCACGCACCAGCTGGGAGAAGGAAGGCCCTGGCTCAGTCTCTTTCAAAATCTGCTAATGTTTGAAAGATGTCAAAAAATCCCAATGTTCACTGGTTGCCCCCATAATTCCAATTTGGCTTTGAATGTAGCCACTTTCTCTGTTGCAATGAACCCATAATTTAAGTAAGACTCAGCATTTTCTATTAAATGCAGCTTTCTTTTTGTTGGCAGTCTTAGAGTCTTCTGCTGTCTCATCAGCGGGTCTTTCCCCTTTGCAAAGAAGCTCTCCAGCGATGTTTGATTTTTGCTCATTTTTGGTTAGGGTTAGCATGTGAGCTTACAAAAACTGTGACTAAGACAAGCTCATACAGTGGGAAAGAGGTGTAGACAGAGGGGTAAATAAAACAATGGATGGGCCATGTGTGGACTAAAATAAGTGTTGGATTCAGACTTAAAGACTGTCACCAGATGCAGCTGTACAAGTGAAGTACATCAACTCACTTGCCAATATCAAGCCTACCATCAGATCAGTTTATCTATCACTTGCCACTCACTGACAGGGTTTTGATATGAGTCTGGAAGCAACTGATTTATTATGGCCTCTGTGCAGTCAAACCTCTGTTAATGATAGTCTGTATTTGCAGCCACTCTCCAGTGCTAGCATCACTGCCTCAGCTCCAGCTCAGGTCAACAGGCATTCGATTCTCATAAGGAGAACACAGCCCAGATCCTTCACACGTGCAGTTCACAGTAGGGTTTGTGCTCCTATGAGAATCTAATGCCACTGCTGGTCTGACAGGAGGCGGAGCTCAGATGGTAATGTGAGCAATGGGGAGAGGCTGTAAATACAGAAGAAGCTTTATTCGCTCACTGGCCACTCACCTCCTGCTGTACAGTCTGGTTCCTAACAGGCCACAGACCAGTACTGGGGGTTGGGGACCCCTGCTCTAGACAATTCAAGAAGTCCCTAGCAAGATCAAGCTTCTGTTGTCTGCGGCACAGACCAGGTGGTAACACATCTTTTTAAATGGGATTTCTACGCTGCTTCATTCCTCCTCTACCCCTGTTCTTTAGGATCACTTCCTGAAATCAATAACCATCATGGAAGTCTTTGTTTCTGGCTCTGCATTTTGGAGGAACCTAGACTAAGACACAGTCTTTTTCTAGATTATAGAGAGAAGCTCCATAATAGGACAGAAGTCCCTATTCAAATAGAAGGAAAGGGATCAAGACAAAAAATGGCACTAGTGTACAAAAAGGAAAGAAATCTACAAAAATTTTCAAAGTTTGCCTTCAAAGATCTTATAAATTTTATTTGTGTGTCTACAAAAAAAAGGTCTTCCTTGTCCAAACACTGGGAAATTTCATGGGAACATTGCTCTCAACATATACAGATTCCTTGTTCTAACCTGAAAATGTGGAGTTACCCTCTAATATTTTTCCCTCCCGCCATTCCCTTGGCCCTCACCACGCACACACACCCTGCCCACAGACCCTACCTTTGTACAGGAGCTCACACTCACTGCTTTGTTACACTTCCAACCCCCATCCTCATTTCAGGCTCTTAGTATTTGATACCTGATCTTTCTTCCTCCAATGCCTCTACCACTTCTCTATTAATATTTCTAAAATATCATTCTGGGGGTTTTTTTGCTGATCTGAAGCTTCATGACCTTTTCACTTCAGAATAATGTAAACAATCATTCATGCAAAAAATATTTATTAATCACATACTAAATGTCAGGCATTCTAGCCAAGGACTAGGAATAAAGTGCTGAGCAAAGCAGGTATTGCATTTCTCACCAGTGTTTTTAATATTATCTCACATTACTCCAAAAACCTACAGCCCAACTCAGTTCAGTGACTCTTTAGTCTTAGGAAACATGATCATCAAGTTTCTATTTTTACTGTTTCTGTTGACTAAGAACCACTCCTTGCCTTCCCTCTGCTTATCTTGAGCTCATTCTTTATTCCTAATATGTTCCTGTACTCCAGAGTCTGACCAGATCAGTCTACCTGCAAGTACTGTTTCCTTCCCCTGAATTCTTAAAAATATTTTATTTATTTACTTTTAGACAGAGGGGAAGGGTGGGAGGAAGAGAGGGAGAGAAACATCAATGTGTGGTTGCCTCTCATGTAGCGGGTGCTACTGGGGACCTGGCCTGCAAGCCAGGCATGTGCCCTGACTGGGATTCAAACCAGCGACCTTTTGAGGCCCTCAGAGTTGGTCAGCTGGAAGCTTGTTTTATGTCTAGGCATTTTAGGATTCTTCAGAGATCCTCTGACTGCAGCTTCCTTGATGTAGGTGACATTTTCTCTTCCATTTTCAAATGATGGCCCTCCTGTGGGGCCTCCTATCCCTTCAAGTGTTGCTGGTGGGTGGTATGCCTTTGGAGAAGCCACTCTTCCGGCTTCCTTCTGGGGGTCCGCTCATGCAAACATCCATTTCCCACCAAGCCGTACAGGTACAGGTCTACCTCTTTCTCTGCTGCCACAGATCACTTCAGGCAGGAGTTACATGCCAGCCCTCCCATCACAAGAATCCCAGAGGATACAAGCCGGGTTCTCTAAATGATTCTCTTAAAGAGCTCTTCAGGTGACTTCAGGATTAAAAAGGCCTATCCCTCACTCCTTCTCAACAGGACACAGAAATCACTCAGTGCACTTACAAGATTCTCCCAAAATAGTCACATTCTGGCTGTTCTAAAGACCTCTTAGCTTTCTAAGAGTGTATTACGTAGACTGGACTTGATATGGGAAATAAGCTATTCCTGAGAGGGATTATTATTACTTTTTTGCCACTTCTTTGCATATCCCACATTGAAGGTCAATAGAGGCACTTCAGTGGAGGTATTCAACAATCAACATCTATTCTTCTCATCTAGGAGAACTCAGCTAAGACCCCAAATCAAGACCATTTTAACATCCTTTCACGCATGCATAAACACACACTGGTTTTAAAATAATGGGCATTCTACATATGGCTCTGCAACCTGCTCTTTTCACTTCACATGCCTCGCGTGTCTTTCCATATTTCACATTTGTCGTGGCTGATAATTTTAGATATAATATAGTAATGGTTTAGGGATAGCAACGTACATATACCTCTTTAATCAATAAACAAGAGAAGTCAGAAAATTTTGCAGCCTTCAGGAGAGCTTTTTACTTTGCATAATACCGTATTTTGCCATGTGCAATGCACACCCACGTTTTTGTGCGCATTATACACGGTATTATTATGTCCATGGTATATAGTCATTATAACCATGTATAATGTGCACCTTTATTTTTCCCTCAAAATTTTGAGTGGAAACTGCACATTATACAAGGCAAAATATGGTAAGTGTCATAAATGTCATTTGATGTGATTCAAAGTCCAGCTATTAACTGTGAAGGTCATAATTATTATATGAATGACAGTGGAAAAAAAGTTGTAAAAGGTGGAATCTAAGAAAAGTGAATATCTAGGACATAGTAAGCCACTCTGCGCAGAAAATGTGAACCAAGGAGCAAAGCTGTGGATTTTCAAAATACCTAGATTGTGTGGTCTGAATTGCAATAAAATGGAATGGAGAAGTATTGTTACTACCTGCAAGGCACCGTGCTGAATGTTTTGTGTGTACTGTGTCATTTAATCCTTACACCAGTCAGCCATATTCTTAAATCTCATCTCCTCTCACTTGCTCCCCTCATTGCATGACTCCAGCCAAAGTGACATGCTCAGCTCTTTGCATACTATTAATTCCTCTACCTGGAATGCTCTTCCTACAGAGATGCATAGCTCCTATCCTTCATTCGTGTGTTTGCTCATTGTCACCTTCTTAAAGCACTGTATACAATAGCACTTCTGGCCCCAAATCTTTTCTATGCAATGCATGGCAATTGGACATATTTCCCCCTGTACTTTCTTAGGATAAAAAACAAACAAACTATAAACTCCTGGTGATCCTGAGTGACCTCTGCTGTGAAGTGTCACTTTCTAGGGTGTCCCAATTGGCCCGAGAGGAACTGAAGTCCACATCCAGGAAAGCAAGAATGACTTGAGCTTTATTTTTCAAACTCTTTGCTCTTTAACAATCAGTGTTAAAGAGGAGACTCTTAGCGTATTGGTCAGCAGCAGCACATAGGAGTGCCTAAGCCCACTGACCAGGAGATTAATGATCTCAGATGAGCTGAGAAAACTCCTCAGTTGTTTTAGGGACAGTGAGAATGAAATGTTTCCCTTTCCCTTTTTTTATTAAGCATTGAGCCACCAGTCTCCAAGGAGGGGATCCTTCATGCCCTTCTGGGTCACTGGGCAGACTACAACAGCTACAGGGCAAGTGACCACAACAAGGGAATTTGCCTTGGAAGCAACATTTAAACCTTTTGGGTTCCATGGCTTCTGTGTGGAGGACACCCCCACATCTCATCTTAGTGGGTCCTGCACCTCAACTGATACTGTGCTCAGATTTTTTCCCCCAGAAATTCCCTCTAAAAGTGCAAGCCAGTACAATAATTCACTCATGTGGAGAAAAGAACCCAATCTGATTGAATGACTCTTCTGCTGACTTCAGTGTGGTTGAGTCACTGGATCACACTTGCCTCCAGCACTGTCCTGAAAGAAGCCCCCCTTACTCCCTTCAACGATCCTTTGCCTTGCCCGTTAGCCAAACAGCCTAATCTCCATTTTTTGGGTACAGGGTAGACCATCAACAGGACCCAGAAGATCCAATTTTATGTCCCAGAAGATGCCTCATCATTCCCTAAATCTAATTAAGATCAAATGAAGTATACCACACAGGCAAGTAGAGCCTTAGAAGCCCTCTTAAAATGTGGGTTGGGATGTCATGACAATGTGGACAAAGAAGGGGCCACATGCCAAACCTGACAAGCTCAGGGGAGGCCTTCGGGCCCTACCTTACAAACTCAGAGACGGAAAGTAATCACATGGTTACTTCCAGACCACACGGAATGGTTTGAAATTAAAACTTTCTAACTAAAAGTAAGTCATAGCAGGTAGTCATGTCCTAGCCCTGTATCTTCCCTGACAAAGGTCAATCTCTACCTTCGCTGAGCCTGTCTATTGCCTTTCTGCATCTAGAACATACCTTTGGAATGTCAGAGTAATTTCTTTTTTTCCAGACCCATCAAGACACAATCACTGCACCAGTGCACAGACCACAGAACTCATCATCATTGTTATCATGTTAATTGTTAACCGTTAATATCCTGTACCCACCAATGTAAAAGAAGGACCTGTTATCCCTTTTACTTTTTATCCAATCCCAGAGATCTCCCTGCTTTGCTTTCTACCACCTCCCTAATCTATCAACAATGGATTTCATGCAACCCCCTGAAGCCCTCCCCTTTACTTTTAATATATAAATACATGGTAAAACTGTCATTTTTCAGTGCATTTTCTCAATCCATTGAGACTTTGTTGCCCCACAATTGTCGTCAGTTTGGATCAAATAAACTCATAAGAATCCTTACAGGTTTGGACATTTCCCACGCATACAACAATGTCTGGCAGAAACAGCGTAAAGCCGTGGCAACTGAAGCACCAGTGCCGGCCCTGCCTTCCGGGGGCATTCTCTGTGAATCCAGTTAATAAGTTCAGAGCAAGCTAGGGCCAGGCCCCCGCATCGAACATCAAGTGACCTTGTTTGCTCTGCCAATTGTTTCAATTGTACCTACAGATTTTTAATTTATAGAGGTGACTGGGTGACCACATGGAGAGGTCAACGACACTGAAAGAAGAGTTTATTACTACAGTTTAAGCAGAGGAGGCACTTCACACCAGGTCTGGGCAGGGGGCAGAAGGAGTAAGGGGAAAGCATGGCTTTTATTAGCACACAGGTAGGAAGTTGTCTGGTGAGGACATTCTCTATTGGGCAGGAAGTGCAAAACTGTAGGGGTCCATGGTTGGGATATATAAATTGATATTTAAGTGTGGACTACAAGGGAGATTAAACAACTTTGGCTGTTAGTTTGGCCTTACAGTGTTGTGATTTATAATATATATTTGGTCATTCAGATGACCAAAATAGATTTCTCTCATATATATTTGTTTTCAATCCAAAGTTCCTGGCTCACAGCTACCAAAACCCTTGGGAATTTGCTGGGCTCTGAGAGTGCTCAAGGTGTCTATTGTGTTAATGAAGTGACTTCTGGGGAAAGCTCTTAAGGATGGGGGCTGGTTGTCAATGGAATCAACCAGGTGATTAGAGGACTGGAAATTTCAGCCCCACCCCCTGACCTCCAGATAGGTGAGAGGGGCTGGGGATTGAATCAATCACCACTGGACAATGATTAACTCAATCATGCCTAGGTAATAAGCCTCCATAAAAAAACAAAACAGTGGTGCTTGAAGAGTTTCCCAGTGGTGCTCACACGGAGGTGCCGGGGGAGCGGTGTGCCTGGGGAGGGCTGGAAGCTCAGTTCCTTTCACTGTGCCTCACACTGACCCCTTTTCCATCTAGTTGTTCCTGAGTTACGAGTAAAGTGTTTCTCTGAGTTTTGTGAGCTGTATAGCAAATCAATGGAGCCCAAAGAGGGTGTTGTAGGAAACTAATCTATAACCAGTGGGTCAGAAGTACAGGTGACAAACTAGACTTGCAACAAGCATGTCAAATGAGGGCAGGGAATGAAGGCAGTCTTATAGACCTGAACAATTAACCAGTAGGATCTGATGCTATATCCAGGTAGATAGTTTCAGAATTGAGGTGAATTATAAGACACCAAGAGGTATTCTGAGAATCGCTTGTTGGTGTAAAGAGCTTACACACACCCGCACACAAACACATTAGAATCAGGTCCAGAAACCTAATTCAGGCCCTGTAATCAATGGATGCTAAATCATCAATTACAAAATCTCTAAAAGTGGGTTAGAACACAGAAGACCCAATGAAAAGCAATTTAAATATTAGCCATTAATTATCTCATATGTTCAGAGCTCTAGAGGCAGAGAAGTTGCAGGGTTGGTGAAATGACTGTGCAATACCATCAAGGCCAGGGTTCCTCCATCTCATCACGCTGAAGAGCACTACCATGAAGTTTTAAATGACACCCTGTCTATAATTAACTTGGAAATCTACTATAGTTTTTTCTTGTTCAGGCCCAGCCATTTTTTTCTTTCTTTCTTCCTTCCTTTCTTTTCTGTCTTTTTAAAAATTATTTTTGGGCCTATCTATCTTCCTGCAAGACTGTGAGATTTTGGTTGTTTAATGCTATCTTTCCACAAGATCCCAAAAATGTAATTTGTATAATTAACTTATTTACATACATCAAGAGAAATTCACTTTTTTCAATATAAATGATTCCCTCGTTGTCAGGATTTAATGGGGCATAGTAAAGGAGAATGTAGATTCATAGAAACTTTAAGAACTCTTCCTCTCAAGCGTGCATACAAAAGAAAGTCAGGCTTGGTTAAATAAAGGGACTTTTAATTATCTTCAAAGACATAAAACAGTCACTCAGCTTCACAGCAGGGAGAGATGCCTTCCCCCACAAAACATCTACATAACATTTCAACTCTTGAGAACTGTTCAAAAATACTGAGAAAAGTGTCCTTAGGAAAATGTGAGCCCTGTCCTAGGTTAAAGCAGTTCATATGCCAAAATTTACAAAAAAAAAAAAAAAAAAAAAGTAAAAGCTCAATTTAAATTTCTACCCATGTCTCAATATAGTTGCTCTGACATGACCCAAATTTTCCAACAACTATTATACAATTGGGACAGAGTGCAATATGGCTTTTATGTAAACTGTTCATTGATGAATGGCAAAATGAAGGAAAATTAAAGACTAATTTTAAGAACTATGAAAAGAAGTGTGGTTGTTTTATAAAGAGTGTGATAATTTTGTACCACACATTTAGAGTGTGTCAGTTAAAGCCCAATTACAAAAATAGAAATCATTCTAGGCAATTTTTAAAAAATTGATTTTAGTACAGGGGACTGCTTACATGGATTTTGGAAGACTTAAAATCGAACAATGCAAAAATTATTGTAGAAAATAGCTACAACTGCCATGGATTAGGGGAGAAAATGGAGGATTTGGGGTTATCAGAATCCAATCTTTCCAACGAGGATCCTCACAAATCTTGGGCTCAGACTTACAGGCAGTGGGCCCCACCCAGCCATGTCACCACCTCAGGAGGTCAGGGAAGAAGAAGCTTGTGGAACAGAAGATTCTCTTTGCTTTCCCTCTAACCTTTTCCCTTTTCCCTCCCGCCCTTTCTCTTCCTTTCTTTCTTGTCATATTTATTATATTCAACAACATAGTTGGAAAAAGTAATCCTAACCTGAAATCTTTAGAGTACTGTATCAATTTTTAAAATCAATGTCATTTGATTCATTAAAACTTTTCATTTGATTCATTACAACATCCAGCATGGAATCAATCAAACTGAGGTCCTAATCTTCCCCTTCCCAGTGCACACTTTCCCTTCACACACACACAAATCCGCTCCCCCGTGTTCCTCTCTCAGACATTGGTAACTCCATTCCTTCCATTGCTCAGGCTAAGAAACATGGAGTTAGTCTTGACTCAACTCTATCAGGAAATCCTATAGCCTCTATCTTCAAATCTATCTTCGAAATATAGCCAGAGTCAAGACAGGCCTTATCAGTTGCATTGCTACATCATCAGCACTGTTTTGCATTACTGTGGTAGTTAGGTTGTTTCCCGATTTCATCCTTGCCCTCCTGCAGCAGGACGATCCCTTTAAGACACAGGGCAGATGACATCTCTCCTAAATATCTGCACGCCTAACTCTCTGCTGCCTTCATTGTTTGCTCAAATGTCACCTCTTCACTGACACCTTGCTTGATCACACTATTCAAATTGTCATTTTCATAGTGAACTTCTTGTACTTGCAACCACATTCCTTTTTTCCCCAGGAGGACTTATCACTAATAAATATTCCGTATATGCTACTTTTTAATTAAATTTATTTTTTGACTCTACTCACTAAAATATAGGTTCTGTAATCACAGAAAATTTTGACTGATTTTTTTTCCTTTTTTGTGCTGTGAATAGTGCCTAAAGAGTATTTGGAATATAATTGGGGAAACATCTATAATTGTTGGATGAATTAATCAGTGAACAAATAAACAAGTAGAAACAAACACTTCTATAGTTCTGTTTTCATCTCAAACAATACAAAGATATGCTATTGTCCAGTCTTTTAATTTCATCTTAACTTTTTTTGCCCAAAAATGTTTTATAAAATCATTGCTAGTTTAGATGTACCCGAGTGATTACCTTTTCTGTGTACACATATATTATCGTAAAATAATATATACAGATATAGATTATTTTATGTCTGTACAAATAGTTGACGCTTGAACAATGCAGGGGTTAGGTATACTTACCAAGACCCCAGAGTTGATAATCCACATAAAACTTTGACTACCCCCAAAGTCAACTACAGTATCTACATGCAGGGTATTTGTTCCAGGATCCCCTACAGACACCAAAATTCACATGTACTCAATTCCCTTACATAAAATGGCATAAACAATACACATAGTGGGCCCTCCACGTATGTGGATTCCCAACTATAGATCTGAAATACTATTTTTGATCCATAGTTGGTTTAATCTGAAGATACAAAATCTAGAGATTAGAAGGGCCAACTGTGTATGCATTGAAAAAAAAATCTGCAGTTCAAACCCAAGTTGTTCAAGGGCCAACTGTATTTTACTCAATAGTCATTCTTTTATCTCAAACCTTTTTTGGGGGGTCAGTTTCCTTCTTTTAAAGGTATAGCTTTTCAAATTTCTCTAGTGATGTCTATTGGTCCAGTAAAACCTGAAAATATCTTTTCTATCTTCAGTCTTAAATAATAGTTTAGCTGGTTATAAAATCAAATGTTGCCAGAGTTCTCTTAGAACACTAAAAATATAATTCTATTGTGTACTATCTGCTTTTGTTATCTCTTTGATTGGGAAGTACTGTGACAGTCTAACTGTCACTTCTTTCCAGGTAACCTGGGGCTTTTACTCTGATTGCATTTGAGATTTTTCTCTTTGTGAATCACTTTAATTTGTGAAGCTGAAGATTCATAATTCTATAAAATTTTTACCAATCTCCTTTCATATTTTTTTCTCTCCCATTCTATTTTCTTCTCCTGGAACTGCCCCTCAATGTGTACTATCTTCTTAGTCTCCATTTTCTATGTTTTTGAACAATTATTTTACATTTTTCATCTATTTACATTACTATTCTGCATTTGCATCAGTTCCTTAAGGCCTGTTCAATCTTTTTGTCAGTAGTGTCTCATCACATTTAATTTAAATGATTATATATATTAGAATTTCTACTAGATTTTTTATTTTCAAATGACTTTTTCAATACTACTTTCTCCTTCTCTCATGTTTTGTATTCTCTCTTTGTATTTTCTAAATCATTTTAAACATGGGTAGTACTAAAAATTATAGTGAGAACCAGTTAATCTCATTATGTGGAGTTGTCAGAGATCCAACCTAGCTTTTACTTAATCTCATTTAGATGTTATTATCTAATATGTAAAGTGAGTATGATAATCTTATCTCAAAGAGTTTTTCTGGTGTGTTTTATGAAATGCTTACTGTCATAATGTAGTCACTCAATAAATGCCACTTTCCCTCTCTCTGAAAACCAAATAATAGAGATAGTACTGTAACTGAACTTGGGTCCGGCTGCCCGCCACTTTGAAAGCCAACACTCAAGAGGCGGGTGCTGATGTAAAGGAAAGTGGTTTTATTCAGGTGCTAGCAACCTGGAAGATGAAGGTCCCTTCATCTCAAAGACCATCTCAACATCTTCGTGCAGACAGGGGTTTTTATAGGGAGGGAGAGGGACAAGAAGTACACAGAGAGAGGGGAGAGGTTGTGAAAGTGCAGGCAGCGTCTTTGCTGGTCCTGATAAAGATCTTTAATGTCAGCATCCTGGGGCTGGTCAGTGCCCTCAAAATTCCTGCAGTTGGGTGATCTGCATCACCCAAAGTCATGGTCATAGCCATTTCTTGTACAAGCAGGAACTGGAACTGCTGGCACTTGCAATATGCTTACAAAGAAACTGTCAGTATGTGAGTTCTTTTTACCAATTTGTTAGTACATCTTATTCTAATTCTATTTCATGGTAAGTTAGAGTAGTATAAAGTTTTTATTCCCTATTATAACATGTGTATTATAGAAGAAGAAGAGAAAATATGTAAGAATAGATATTCCTTTTCAAAATATAACAGATTGTGTTCTGGTTTGTGTATAAGTGTATTTTATTTCTGAAACTTCAAACAGGTTTGCTTGATCTCATTCTTTAATGGTTCACATGTTTTTGACAAATTATTTTAAGTTAATTCTATGCACTTTGAGCCAAATAACTAAAATTAAAATGGCTGAAAGGAGCTAGCTACAGAAAACTGAAAGGTTTCATTTTGAGAATCTCAAATTTTATAGCAGAAAAGAGCAGTTGATTGGCTTCATTATAGAAGTTTGCTAAGCTTAAAGGATGACATTAAAATTGCTCCATGATAGAATTTCATTTTTAATACATAACATTTCATAGAACGTTTGATTATACTAGTCACTATGCTTTGTAAAGAAGCTGAAAAGTAATAAATGCTATTAATTAAATAATAGGATATAAAATTTTGGAAGTCAAATTATCAGAAAATATCCCACACAGTTATAAGTACTTTGCGTGTTATGGCACAGTTAGTTTCCATAGATGTCACCATTCTGAAAGTACAGATTTTTATTAAAATTATCCCTAATATAGCTAAAGCTCTATCCAGAAATAGTCATGATGGATGTAATAATCAAGTTGAGTTAATTCTTCCATGATGACTCTAAATGTTCTGTAAAATAATTGATACCAAATTCCCCATTTTAGTTTTATTGCCTTGAGTATTACATTTTTTATTTGACTCTAACACAATACTCAATCTCCCATCTTCAATGTCAAAAAAATGCAAATATGAAGAATGAAACTCTTATGCCAGATCCATCAAGAAAAAAAAGAGAGAACCCAAGTAAAATCAGAAGTGAAAGAAGAGACATTACAACTGACACCACAGAAATACAAAGGATCATAAAAAACACTATGAACAATTATATCCCAACAAATTAGACAATCTAGAAAAAATGGATACATTTCTAGAAACATGCAACTTTCCAAAACTAAACCAGAGAGAATCAGAAAATCTAAATAGACCAGTTACTGCAATAAAACTGAAGCAATCATCAAAAAACTCCCAACAAACAAAAGCTCAGGACCAGTCATCTTCACAGGTGAATTATACCAAGTAGTTAAAAACAAACAAATACCTATCTTTCTCAAACTGGTCCAAAAAATTGCAGAGGAAAAAACACTTCCAAACTAATTCAATGAGGCCAGCATTATTCTGAAGCCAAAAAAAGACTCCACACAGAAAGAGAGCTAACAGGCCAATATTATTGATGGACCTAGAGGCAAAAATTCTCAACGAAATACATAAATGCTGAATTAGAGCAGTTGGGGGAGACTCTGCTGTGACAAATCATTTTATTATTTTTTGATAAAAGAATTATATAAATGAAGTTCTGAAAAATATCCTGCAGAATGACAATCTTTTAACTGCAACCCACAACTGTCTAAACCTATCTGACAGGCCACCCACTTGAGTGGCAGTTTGTATCATGCAAAGAAATACAGAGATTAGCCAGAAGACAACAGCCATTGCCCAAAGAAGGTATCTGACCTGACTCCTCCCAGATTTTCTACTGTGTTCATTTATCAAGATGGAATTTCACGAGTGCTGAGTTGTAGTGATTTTCTTCTAGAGATGGAGTGCATTTCCTTGGAGTATGTTTTCACAGATCATGTTTCTTGACTGGTTGCTTCTTAAACTAGCGTTATGAATCATTTTTATGAACCAGTAGGGTTATAAATAGAATGTTGCACCCTCCACTAGCTGCAAATATAACAGACTTGTTATTTGTATTGGTGAAAAGTGAATTTTGAATCCAATGTATAGGACTAAAAATAACTCCAAGTGAATTTCTACTCAAAAAGGCAATTAAAATGAACATAAAAACAATGATAACTCGTTCAAACAATGCATTAACTCTATCAATTCTGAATGGCCATACATCCCCACCTATGAAGGCTTGTGATGCCCATTTTCCCAGGTCAAGAAGACAAAATTCTCAAGCATACTTATATTATAAGCAGTGGGATTCTGTGTACCAATACCCCATTCAAAGCCTGCAGAAATTTAGATCTTTGATAAGGGAGTCAGAATGTTACCCTATATGAATTGATTTTACAGGGAAAGAAATAACTTTTATAAATTGATTTAGCATATCCATAGACAAGACAACAGTTTTTTAAAATTGGATTCCAGACACCTTAACAAATAACAAAACAGAATTCGGGGGGAAAAGATGTCTCCTTAAACTTATTTTAATATGTGTTTCTCTATTTTAAATTATACTGTCATAAGCTGCAAGCATTTCTGGGTAAAAATATTGTAACTGCAAGCAAATAGTCACTTTATATATTCTATATTGATAAGTAATCTTCACACATCGCAACAGAAAGAGTTGGGTGTTTCATTGTTGCTGTTGTTTTATAGTTGAAATAAAGTTAATGCAAAATCTAAGCCCTCCAAAGGAAATTTGGGGAGAAAAATGAAGTTTTCTTGTGTTTTAAAAAATCAAAAAGTAAAGCTTGTTTTGAGTTGCTTACTTAAACACATGGGCAATTCTTTGGGACTAGATCATTAGATTGATATGATTCTTTCATAAGGAGCTTCTAAATAGTCTGAAGTATTGTCTATCTGTATCTTCATGTGGAAGAGCTGGATATTGTAACCAATACAGTCTTTAGTGAATAGCTAATGCCCTTTTGTCCATTTGACAAAGGGAGCAGGGTTGAATTTCTTAGTCAACAATATAAACCTTGGCTTTTATTATCAGACACAAAAGCTGTACGAAAAATCCAAATACAGGAGTTTGCCATTAGGATGATCCCTTTGCAACTAGCAGGGGGGGAAAGTTGCATTAGGACAACCTTTGACTTTGAATTCAGAAAACTGAGAAAAAAAAGAATTCATTTACTCAGCCATTCTCTATCAAAACAACTTTCACACACATATGTTAAGGAAATTTTCTCAGCATTAACTAAAGACTTTAGGAACTAACTTAATTAAAGGGAATAAAATGAATCTAGGCCTAGACTCACAGGTGATTGATTCATCGAGGGCCTGCTTTTGGCAAAATATTGAAGTAGGCTTTCTTTTTAGTAGAAAGGCAGCTTAATATCATAGAAACAAGATTGACATTTGCTGTGGACCAATTTGTCTGCCCCTCAAACCCAAGTGTTAATGCCCTAAGTCATAATGTGATGGTATTTGGAGATGGAGCCTTTGGGTGATAATTTGGTCATGAGGGTTGAGCCCTCATAATGGGACTGGTGCCATTATAAGAAGAGACACAGAGTTCTCTCTCTCTCTCTCTTTCTCTCTACCATATGAGGACACAGCAAAAAGATGGCCAACTATAAGCCAGGACAGGGTCTTTGCCAGGAACTAAATTGGCTGGCGCCTTGAGATTAGACTTTCTTGCTTCTAGAACTGTGAGAAATAAATGACTGCAGTTTAAACTACACAGTTTAGGGTATTTTGTTACAGAAACCTGAGTGCCCTAATACAGTTTGGACCCCAAACCATTTAATTCTAATTCCTGCTAGGCTTTTTACTAGCTTCATGATTTTGAGCAAGTTAATTCATCTCTATGAACCTTAACTTCTTCATTGTTGAAATGAAATAATGTGTTTTTCAATGTTTAAATGAAAGTACATATGCAACCACTTAGCAAAATACTTACTGTCTACTAGTTGGTCAGCAAATCTTAGTTTTCTTCCCTTGCTTGGCGTTTTCACCTTCTCTCATTATACCTCCATTCAGAAGGCCCCTCTTCCAACTTTATTCAGTCTGTCTTCATTCAGGAGACAGAATAATGATTACTGATGGCCTAACAATTTTTGGTACAATTATATGCTATATGTTCCAGATCACATATTTATTTTTTAATAGCAGCCCCTGAAACAATAACTAAAACACAGAACAATGGTGGACATCTTAAAAATGGGTCAGTATTAAAATACTTGGGGGGAGGCAGTTGGGTCCTTGCACATTTCATAGGTTTTATGATGGGGAGGATGGTTTCATTGCAAATACATAGAGAGAAGCCATTGAATATAAAATATAAAGATAAACAGTCATTTGGATCATTTATGTTTACTACCAAAGTTGGATATAAAAATGAACGAATTCTTACTTCACAAAATACGACCGTGTGCTGGAAGACTTTACATGAACTGACCGTGAAAATTTCTCGGATTCACGTGGCGCCGCTCTCCCTCTCATTCACTATATCCCGTGACCTGTCTTCTGGTCGTCTTTTAAGAACACCAGTCTCACTCACTTGCAGGGCCTCTGCACTTACTCCTCTCACATGTTAGAAGATGATAAGTGCTATGGAAATAAAATCAAGGTAAGGCAATCAGAAGTAGAGGGTTACCATTTTGATCATTGGAAATGTGGCATGTAAGATTTGATAGAGATGAGAAAATAGTCATTCAGGTATCAAAAGTAAGAACATTCCAGGCAGGGGTATCAGCCAGCACAAAGGCCTGAAGCTGGAGTATAAAGAATAAAGGTAGTAAAATAGGAGGTAAGTGGTCATTTAGAACAGAGAATTGATGTGATATAATTCATTGCTTTCAAAAAGCAACCTGGATGTTGTGATCAGAATCAATCAGAGTTTCTCACCTTTGGCACTATTGATATTCTGTGATGGATAATTCTTTGTTGAGGGTTGTCTTGTGCATTGTACACTATTTAGCAGCAGCCCTGGCCTCTACTCACTTGATGTCAATAGCAAACACTCCCCTCCTTGTCACAACCAAAAGTATCTCCAAATAATTTCAAATATTCTGTTCGGGGGTGAGGCAAAATCATTCCTAGTTGAGAATCACCACTGTAGGGAAAAGAGAGGAGGCTCAAACGTCCCCTCTACATAGACGGACCTCTCTGACTGCCCAATCTAAAGCAGTGACCAGCAGCCCCAGCACCCTCCATCACAGGACCCTGTTTTGTTTACTTCGAAGCACATATCGCACCCTGAGAAATTATCCTAGCTATTCGTTGGTCTACTTTGTTTATTCATTGTCTCTCTGCCTAATGGTATTATTAGCTCCACAAAATTAAGGACCTCATCTGCATTTATTCACTGCTCTGTTACCTAATGCCTTGAGTTTTGCTAAAAATCACAGCTGAAACCACTTAAGATTTTACATTATTTTTCCATTGCCTGAGCAAGCATGTGAACTCTGCAACAAATATAGAATGCTATAATTCTATGATGAAGATGGAAAGAGATGTGGACGACGTATTGATGGCTCATAAGAGAGTATCAAACAAAACTGGAGCAAACCTTACTGCTTGGGGTGGAGCAAAAACTGCATGATGATCAGTCTGGCCCACATTTTTACCCTCCAGTTATTTTTTTAAAATAAAATTTACATTCCATAGAGAGTTTCTTTGGGTGCCTAGATGATATCCTATTGTTGAGTAACAGTTCAAGTTCTAGTCTATACTGAAATGTTTGCAACCACTGTGTATCCCTTACCTTCTATAGATCAAGGCTGGAGGCAGGATGCAAAACAAAATCCATATTTAAAAAACATTCGACTGTTCATTATCCAGTGAAGTGCCTCAGTACACCAAGGCCACTCCAGGAAAGACTTAAACAATATATTATACATTCTCTATGCTTTCCTTCAACCTTTGCAGTAGGACTCTGGTGACTTCAGAGAGGTTAGCAGTAACAAACTAGAAATAAGAATCTTGGGTTTTACTATCCTCTTTTCACAAAATTCATAAGAGGTTGAGAAGTGAAAGGGTCCATTGATTAATTCATTCATCTTACAAATGTCCACTGAGAACCTTCGTGTTCCAGGCATTAAGTGAACCATGGAGAAAAACTGAAGGTCTTGGGTAGTCTAGTCAGGCAACTGTGAATTAATTATATAATTAAACATTTGATAAGTGCTATAAAGGGAAAGTAGGATGTTATGAAGTTTATTATATGGGGGCTAATCTAATTTCAGAAAATCAGGAATGACTTCCCTGAGGAAATAACATTTGAAATGAAATCTGTAAGTTAGGCAGGAGCTACAAGGATGGTGGTTCCAGAAAGAGAAATGGTCATATGTCCTAGTAGTCCCATGCTAGAGAATTGAAGGAACTCCACATGTTCTCTATAACGAAAAATATTTTAGTTAACTTCCAGTCAAGATGGAGGCATAGGTAGACAGGCGTTGCCTTCTCACACAACCACAGCTAGGAATTACAACTAAATCTCAAAACAAATAACACCCAGAACAGTCAGAAAATTGAACTGTACAGAAGTGCAACAACCAAGGATTTAAAGAAGACATATTCATCCAGAGTGGTAGGAGGGGTGGAGATGCAGAGATGCGGAGATGGAACGGGGAGGCGAAGAGCCGCAGTGTGGCACAGAGTCAGCAAGAGCAGCAGAACAGTCAGGGGAAGTCCCACATTCATGTGCGGTGGATAGAAGTCAGGAGCGATACCTAGGGAATGAGCTAACCCAGCCCCAGACCAGAACACATAACCCAGGGTTCCAGTGCTGGAAAGATAAATCCCCATAACTCCAGGCTGTAAAAACCAGTGAGGTTTTGGGCGGGGGAAGAAATTGCTGGATTTTTCAGAAAATTTTGCTTAAAGGGCCCACATGGTCTTAAAACATACGAAAACCCACTCATTTTGGGATTCAACACCAAGGTAACAGCTGGAAGGGCGTCATTCACATATGGGGAGTGGGTGAAGTGACTAAAAACAGGGTGAGTGCCAGGCAAACTCTCAGAAGACATGCAATGGCACAGTTCCCTCTCCCAGCCCTCCCCCCACACAGAACCACAAAGCAGTGAAGCAGGTTGCCCTACCCTGGTGATTACCTAAGTCTCCACTCCACACAATTTACAGATGCCTTTTATAGGGAGTCAAAGTAGCTCCACTTAATACACAGAAACAAACAAAGGGAGGCTGTCAAATTGAAGAGACAAAGAAAGATGGCCCAAATGAAAGAACTAAACAAAATGCAGATAGCCAACCTATCAGACGCCAAGTTCAAAATACTGGTGATTAGGATGATCAAAGAACTCATTGAATACAGCAAAAACATAAAGGAAGAAATGAAGGTTACACTAAGTGAAATAAAGAAAAATCTACAGGGAACCAACAGTGAAGGAAAGGAAGCCAGGATTCAAATCAATGATTTGGAACATAAGGAAGAAATAAACATTCAACCAGAACAGAAAGAAGAAACAAGAATTCAAAAAAATGAGGATAACATAAAAGACTCTGGGACATCTCCAAACATGCCAACATCTGAATCATAGGGATGTCAGGAGAAAAGGAACAGCAAGAAATTGAAAACTTATATGAAAAACTAATGAAAGAAAACTTCCCTACTTTGGTGAAGGAAATAGATGTATAAGTCCAGGAAGCACAGAGAGTCCCAAACAAGATGGACACAAAGAGGACCAAACAAAGACATATCATAATTAAAATGCCAAAGCTTAAAGATAGAAAATCTTAAAAGCAGCAAGAGAAAAACAGAGTTACCTACAAAGGAGTTCCCACAAGGCTGTCAGCTGATTTCTCAAAAGAAACTTTGCAGGCAAAAATGGACTGGCAGAAAGTATTCAAAGTGATGAATAGCAAGGACCTGCAACATAGATTATTCTATCCAGCAAAGCTATCATTTAAAATGGAAGGACAGATAAAGTGCTTCCCACACAAGGTAAAGCTAAAGGAGTTCATCATCACCAAGCATTATTACATGAAATGTTAAAGGGACTTATTTAAGAAAAAGAAGATCAAAACAGTAAACATTAAAAAGGCAAAAAATTCACAACTATCAACAACTGAATCTAAAACAAACAAACAAAGCAAAAAACCAGAACAGGAACAGAATCATAGATATGGAGATCATTTGGAGGGTTATCAGCTGGGAGGGGGAGAGGGGAGAGTGGGGGAAAAGTTGCAGGGATTAAAAATCGTAATTGGTAGGCACAAAATAGAGAGGGGGATGTTAAGAATAGTATAGGAAATGGAGTAGCCGAATAACGTATACACACAATCTATGAACTAAGTGCGGGGTGGGGGTGGATTGCTGGAGGGAAGAGGAGTACCTGGCAGAGGGGGACAAAGGAGGAAAAAGCAGGACAACTATAATAACATAATCAATAAAATATACTACAAAATATTTTAGTGCTGGTCATATGATCTTAATCAGTTCATTAAATGAAGAAGAATGTGCACAAATAAGCTTTACACACTATTAGCTTAAACTTTATTATAAGCCTATTAAATACTAACAGGATTCTTGGAATAAGGAAATAGATACTCACGGACATTTGTAAGTTAAGCGAATTAATAAATAGACTCTTTCATCTCCTGGTCTCTTGTAGTTCATGTGAAAAGAGGTTGGAAGTAAAACCCAAGATTCTTATTCCTAGTCTGTTACTAGTCCTGAGGCCTCTCCAGGATCAGCATGGTCATGTGGTGAAGCTTGAACTGAAGCAGGCAGGGCCTACAGTACAGTAGTGCTTTTCCTCAAGGGTCTCATTGCACTTGACCTTGATGTTTTAAAGTACTGCTGATAGACAGTGCGCATGCCTTTCCAAGATTAACTTGATGAGATATTAAAAATAAGTAAATATGAGCTAGGAAAAAACTGGGATGGGGGGAGGAGAGGGCAGGAAAAAAAGAGTGCCTACTGGAATAAACCACTGAGAGATAAGGAGAACCTGAACTTGGCTTGAGAAAGTGGGTCGAAATGGAGAGGAAAGGATAGCATTTAGTAAAACTAAAGCACTAGAATTGTTATCACAGAACAACTGATTGGCTATCAAGACGGAGACTGAAACATATAGTTTAATTACATCAATTTTCTCTTTCTGTGGTTAAAAAGTTAGGACAGGTTTTAAAAAATCTGCTTGTCACCCCTCCTCACCATCTAAATCCTCCCTTCACAGAAGTACCAGGATTGTTGAGGGGAAGTTGTCTGGTTGTTCTTATGTCAAATTAATTTTCTTCATCCCCCATATGCCAATCGTCACACAGCCTGTTCTAAATTTTGATCTGGTGCATTATTGATGAGCTCTTAAGATCAGAACAACGATCTCCCACTCTCTTTCTAGAAGAAAAAAAAAATTGCTGCAAAAAGAACTGGCAATTTTGACTAACATGAACCATCCAACAAATCAATTAATCATACTTATGACAGATTTTTTTTGCCAAACCTAATATTAATTTATTAGATAAGTGTCTTTGAGGACCTACTGTGTGTCAAGCACTGTGCTAGCAAATCGATTTGACATTTGATTAGCTCTACGTTAACATTCCATGACTAGAGCTCGCATGTTGTGAAAAAGGAAAAATTTGCCCTTAGCTAATCTTAGTTCTAAATACATCTCTTACTTGTTAGGACCTCCAACTGGGCAGGTCTAAATTCCTTTCAGGAAAGAATCTTACAGTTCAGCACACCAGTCTACTGGGCTTCATTGAGAGATTTTCATTTCTCAATGTTGTTTTTCATTCCTAGTTATTTCTTGGTAGAGTGTGTTCTTTTTTTCTGTTGGAGTTCTCTATGCCTGAATTTGAACACTTACATTTAGAATTCAAGTTCTGGATTGCCAACATAACAAATGTAATAAGTACTGCTGATTTTGAAATGCACCGGGTAAAATCCAGATGGTTTTCATGGGCCACATCTGCTAATTGACAAGTATGACTGGTCATGAGGCAGAGGAAAAAATGTTTATATTTGTAGAAATAATCTTAACTGAGTTCAAAGAAATAAACATTAATTCCTTTAAAAACTATTTTTATAGACTTAGTGAAGGATTTTTAATTATTGCATTTTTAACTCATTGGGAACTCATTTTAAATTTACAAATAACTCTTTTATTACTGCCGTAGGAATACGTGCTTCTAGTAGAACATTAAAAACAAAACAAAACCATAAAACAGAGAAGAAGAAGGAGGAGGGAGAGGAGGAAGAGCAGGGGTAGGAGAAGAAAAAAAAGAAAAGTACGTTCATTATCACACTATCCAGAAGGTGTTTCTGTGAATACCTTGTTTTGCCTCCTTTCAGGTCTATTTTTTATGATAGATTTTTCTCCAAACGAAAATATAATCATACTTACATGCTGCTTTATAACTTATTACCCTAAATAAAACACCATCGTGTCAGGAAGTATTCTACAACACACTTCTAGTGATTAAATATTATTTAGACATTATATATATAATTGTATGTACCATGATTTCTATAATCAATCCCTAAGTGTTTGGCACTTAACATTGTTTCTAAAATATGTTATAATACATAGATTTGTCCTTATCTACTGGCAATTCATTTAAATGTTTTCTTAATACAGCAGACATTGTCACTGGCCTGTCCATTCCTGGAGGAGCAGTTAACCTGCTTCCACCTGTCACTACATGCATATTTATGGCTGAATGCTTTTTGCATTATCGTGCAAGTCATTCAGCCCAAGCAAGCTAGTCTTCCAGGGAATTAACCCTCCCAGAAGCAGCTCTCTACTAGGGACTCTCCAGAGTCAGTGCATAAGTGCCTTCACTCTCCCTCCTCTTAGGTGAGATCTCTGGGTGCATACTTACATCATTTCCAGAGCTGCCCCCTGGAGTGGGCTCCTGCAGCCCACTGTGGTCAATGCATCCTTTCGTGGCTAATTCATAAACAACTTGCACTTAACTGGTGTCTTTCTTTTTTACCTGAGATTGCTTCTGTGTGTACTTAAAACATGAAAGTAGATTCCAAGGAATGAGACTGTTGATTAAAAATCTATTTTAAGATTTTTGATATACATTACTAAGATGCCCTCTGTAAACGCTTTACATTTCCACCATTTACATGATTTTCACCAGTCTTGCCAAAAGGTGAAAGTATCATTTTTTTAAAGATTTTGTTTATTTTCAGAGAGGGGGGAACGGAAAGAGAAAGAGAGGGAGAGAAACACTGATGAGCGAGACAAACATTGGTCAGTTCCTTCTCACACACCCCCAACTGGGTTCCTGACCCACAATCCAGCATGTGGCCCGACCAGGAATCATACCAGCCACCTTTCAGTTGATAGGCTGGTGTTCAGTCCACTGAACCACACCACACAGGGCAGAATCATTCTTTTAAATGCCAGTTTTGATAGGTAGAATAAGCATTTATTTTTTCATTTATTTTTTCATTAATAAGACAGTTTATCTTTTCATAACTATGTTCATTAATGTTGCTTCATGAATGACTTGCCTGTTCATATTCTCAGTCTATATTTTAATTAGAAAAGATGTTTTTAACCAATATACAAGAACTCTTTTAACGTTAGAACATTAACTCTTTTTTTACATACATATTAAAGTTACCTAGTTTGGATTTTTTGCAATCACAAAACATCAACCTTGCAACCAGGTAAAAAACTCACTCTTCATTTAGTCTGTGTCTTGTACATGGCAGGAAATATGCATGTCTTTACTGTCAAATCTGTATTAATAAATGCATTTCTTTAAAAAAAAACTGCTACAGTAATTTGATTCTATTGTTAGAGTGTTAGCCAACACACCTGCTAAATACTGAATTCTCTATCTGAAACAAGGCTGTGGGTTCTTTTACTAGGACACCATGGATACATTCATTATGTAACACTGAATTACATAATCTCTCTGCATTCCTACTGCCTCCTCTAAGGGACCACTATTATTAAGTCAAGATTCAAATGTATATCAATAGTAATTCCTAGGAATAGATTAGCTTTTTATTCTCTCTAACAACTCAGTCATTCTGGCTATTTTTGTGACCTCAATCCTAACCCTGATTAAGACAATTCAGACTTTATGGCTTTTTAAAAGCATTTCTACCGTTGTATCATTAAAATCTCCAGGAACTTTTAAATGCTTCTCAAACAACAAATGTCACTCTATGCCACACAGTCTAAGTTGTGTTAATATCCTCATTTATAGAATTGAGCTGCCTTTGACTTGATATTTCTGCATCAATGACTCTGACTGGCCAGTCCTACTGTTTAGACCACTTATTGTATTATTGCTAATCCACTTTCCTCTTTCAACTGTCACAATAATTCCCAAATCTTGGCCAACTGCCTCCTTACTCAGGGCTAACATTTTTCATCATAAAACATGCACCCCAATTAAGCTTCAACAACTGGCAGCACAGAGAAGTCAAAGGGCTTGTAGATTTATTTGTTTGTCTAGGACCTCACCTCATAGCCCTTGAACTCTTCTCCATTGGGGGCATTTTGTTGTAACACATGCTTAGTTTATATTTGACAGTACCCTGAGGCTCAGAAGGAAGCACACCTTTGAGAGCTATGTGGGAATATACATCCATCCTCCCACCCTCATGTGATTCCCAACCTCAATGCAAGCCCATGTAGTCAAAGGTAAATTTTCTGTCCCATTGTGCACCCCCCGGACTAACCAGTTACATAAACATAGCCAATGACAACATATTCTCTTTATTTCTTTTTTAATTTAATCTTTATGGTATTTTTCCATTACCATTTAGTCCCCTTATGCCCCAACACGCAAGCAGTCACCACACTGTTGTCCATGTCCATGAGTCCTTTTTCCTTTTTGCTCAATCCCTCCATCTCCTCTCCAACCCACCCAACAATCTATTATCCTGCTCTCCTTCTATGAGCCTGTTCCCATTTTTCTTGTTAGTTCAGTTTGTTAATTAGATTCCACATATTAGTGAAATCATACGGTATTTGTCTTTCTCTGACTGGCTTCTTTCACTTAGCATAATGTCCTCTAGGCCTTTCCATATTGTCACAAAAGGTAAAATTTTCACCTTTTTCATGGCTGAAGTGTATTACATCACATAAATACCCAATAGTTGTTTTATTCACTCATCTACTGATGGACTCTCGGGCTGCTTCCATATCTTGGTGATTGTAATTAATGCTGCAATGAATATAGGTGTGCTTCTGTTCTTACAACTTAGTATTTTGGGTTTCTTCAGATAAATTCCTAGAAGTGGGATTGCTAGGTCAAAAGGTAGATCTATTTTTAATTTTTTGAGGTATCTCCATACTGCTTTCTACAGTGGTTGCACCAGTCTGCATTCCCACCAATGGTGCAAAAGAGTTCCTCTTTCTCCATATCCTCACCAACACTAATTGTTTATTGATTTATTGATGATAGCCATTCTGACAGGCATGAGATAGTATCTCATTGTGGTTTTAATTTGCATTTCTCTGATGATTAAAGATGCTGAGCATCTTCCCATAGTATATAAAGAGATAGAAAAGATGGAAAGAGTAAACTTATAACAGAATTATAAAAGCTAATAAGCATATAAAAATCTTTACCTAAATAAGACTTTAATATATATTTACATAAAAGGTTCTACCAAGCATAACAGCAATTTTTTAAATAAAACAGTAAGATACAGTGTTGGCCAGGCTATAAGGATAATTTCCATATTCATAAACAATGAGAGTGAAAAGTGTTTCTCATTTTTGTAAACAAATATGGCCTAAGAAATTGCTTATTCTGTTGCCCCAGCAACTTTACAACGAAGATATTTAACTCAAGGAAATAATTGTGGGCGTGTACTGAGATTTATTGACAGAGATAATCATTATAGCATTGCTTATAATAGTGAAAAATGAAAAACAACTTAAGTATCAAAAATTAGAGGTAATTAAAATTAGAAACATCCAAATAATAGAATACCATTCATCATTTATAAAATGATATGGTGGAAGAACAGTAATGACATAGAAATGTTTGTGAAGTGTTAAGTAAAAAAGCTTGCAAAATGTTACATACAGCGTAAATTTGTATTTCATATGCATGTATCGAAGTATAAGTGGAAGGGTATATACCAATATGTTTGTTAGCTGTGGTGAGAGATGAGAGAACTGCGGAGGATTTATTTTCTCATTTGGGCCTTTTCCATCACCTAAACATTGTGCAATAGCATTTATTATTTTTATACTTAGATAATTCTATTAAAACCAATTATAAAACAAACCTCTTTTGTCCCAGTTCTAAAATGGACCAATTGCGTATTACTCACAAGTGAGGCAATATGGTATGGTTATCGTGGAGAGTGGAGCGAGCTATTTATATCTCAGTTATCTGTAGGAACTCATCCAGCTCTTGCTTTGGGGTGGGGCAGCCCTCCATCTGGGAGAGCTAATTAGTGATGATAGCCGCAATCTGTAACTTTGCTGTTTTGCTTGAGTGAGAATAGTCTCTTTTCTTTGCAGAAGCCAGCTTGTTTTAGGAACTACACTTCAAGGTTATCTTAAAAAGAAACCCCAAAACTCAGGGTTTTGAGTTTAAACTGAAGCCTCATTTATCAAACAAGTTATCAAATAAATATATGAGAGAAGGAAAGAAGGAAAGAAGGAAAAAAGGGAGGGAGAAAGGAGGAAGAGAGATAGGGAGGGAAGACAGGAGGGAAGAGGGAAGGAAGAAAGAAGGGAAAAGTATAGAAAATTCGTTTTAGTTTAATTCTCAGACCACAAAATGTCAGTATGGGGATAAATTTTCAAGGGTATCCAGTTCAAATTCTTCATCAGATGACAAAATTAAGTCAGAACAAGGGGGAAAGCCTTTGGTGTTCTGACAAGACATTGATTCAGGTGACAAGGAAGCAAATACAGAGGGGCCACTTAGAAAAGCTTGTTTAAACTCTAGGTTTACTTTTCAGTCTCTTTTTTAATCTTCACCCAAGGATATTTTTATTGATTTTTACAGAGGGAGGAAGGAAAAGGGAGAGAGAGAAAAAAAAAATCAATGTCAGAGAGAAACATCGATTGGTTGCCTCCCGTCCAGTCTGCATCCGGACCAGGATGGAACCCTTGGCCTGTGGGTGTGTGGGGTGAAGCTCTAACAAACTGAGCCACCTGGCCAGGGCTTACTTTGCAGTCTTTATAGTCACTGCTAGGAGGCCTGGAAGATTTCCAACAGTATAATATGCTTGTTCTAATGGTCAAGGCCATCTTTAAATGTTCCATTTTTATCTGCAAAGTTAGGGTCCATAAAGGCAAGATCCTTCAAGGAACATGTATAAAGGACCCACGGACAAAGCCAAAGGGAGGTAGGATTGAGGGTAGGAGGTGGTGGTGGGAGGGATGGGGGCAAGTAGTGACGGGAAAATAGAGACAACTGTACTTAAACAACAATAAAAAATAAAAATAAATGACAGCAAAAATTTTAAAAAAGGCAAGACCCTTAGGGAACTGCTCCATCTTGAAATTTGCACTCCAATGAAATTAACACACATACCTGAGTGAAACTCAACATTGATTTGATAGATTTCTTGAAACTGAAACCCTCAACAAGGAAGAGGAAATGCAACTTAAAAGAAAATCAAGGTTGAAATGCCTTTTTGTAATGTACCTTAGCAGAATCAAGACAAGAAGTAACCCAGTCACAGAGGAAAACTTCTAGGCAGCCTATTACATAAAGGGGAGCAGCAGAAAGAACTTAGAATTTGCCGTCTGTTGGACTTGGTGGAAATCCTTGAGCAGGTGGCATTCCTGAACTCCAGCTTCTCTTATGTATAAAAGTGAGGACAATAGTTCTTATTTTATGAGGTAGATATAAAAATTAATTATGTGAATGCACATATCTAACACATCATAGGTACTAAATAAGTATCTCCTTCCCTAGTCTCCACCCACTGATTCAGGTCCTACCTGAGAAGAGTTATGTTCCACACTAAGAATCTCTCTTCTTTTCCACGTCAATCATCTCATTTCAAACCTTTTTTACCCTTCAGGTCTGCAGCCTGCTTACCATCCCATGGTACACTGTTCCATGCACCCTGTAAATACACTATAGTTTTCAACTCCCATGCTAAAGTGTGGGGAGCAAACACTACCCTAAATGCTGAAGTGTGATTGCTCCTAAAAAGGAAAGACTAAGATTTGTTTTTGATACCATGTTTGTGACCAGTGTAGCCTCAGATCAACAGGTATGTGTGTGTGGAGGGGGGCCACTGAGTCATGCTGACTGAGACAAAAACCTCTAAGACTTTTTAACGCATAATAATAGCTAATATTTATTGAGCACTCTTTATGCACCAGACACTGTTCCTGGTCTTCTACATGAAGTACTGATTTAATTATCAAAGTGATCCAGAGTGCCCATCATCATTATTCTTTCTATTTTATGGGAGAGAAGACTATGAGAGAAGATATTTTTCCACTTACTATGTTAAAGAGCTAGACTCAGATTACTTATGTACAATGTGACACCAGAATCTCTGTGCCTTTTGGTAATAATAATATAATTAAAATGTCGCACAAAGATGCCCATATTCCCGTAAGGAAGAGAAGAAGTTCTTGCTCCTGATACAGGCCAATCCATAAACCCTCACATAATGAAACAGAACCCCCAAGGTTCACACAACAGAGCCAAAGAGTAGGAAACATGTTCTTTAATGGCTAAAGCCAGGTCTAAATACCAGTGGGGAAAGAGGCTTATACCAAATTGGCTGAGTCTTTTTCCATCAAAGGCAGTAAGAAAAGACCTCGAGCCCTTCAAGCTCCAGGTTTCTCCTGCAGTTCCTCGGAATGGGTCAGTAAACGAAGGAGAAAGAATCTGAACAGACGGTCTCCAAGGTTCGAAAACTCGAATTTAGCCTCAGCATTCCACTTGCTTTGGTTTTATCACATAATGGACATCTTCATAATATTTTAAGAAGTGGTTTTTCTGTTTTGAAAATTTGAAAAGCATTTGTAGAAACAGTATTTCCATAGGGTCCAAGGTACCAGTGATTTCATATGGCTATTTCGTGACCTTGGCCATGCTCTGTGATTTCGCTGAACATTAACTTCAACTCAGCCTTCCAGAGTTATTATAAGGAACAAATATGACATTTAGGAGAGGCACTTTTAACTTACTATTAATTATAACAATATTTGGCACATTGAAAACATTAGAGAGCTGTGCCAGTGAGTGATTTTCGTGACTCATCAACAAGAATACTTATGACCCTTGGTTACTCATAGAGACAGCAATGTTTTCAAAGAATGGGATGTTGAGTCAGAGTCAGTTGGCATCAAATACCAAATGCTTACTGAATGATAAGACTATGGGAAAGTGATCTCAGCTTCCAGAGCCTCTGTCCCAGCCCCGTTCGCGGGAACAACAGCAGGGTAGTTATGAAGACTTACCTCAGTGAAGTCGTGCCTCCATATGTTTTCATGCTTTGAACAGGGCACAGGGCATTTTATAAATGCAAGCCCTGATGGTCTGTTAATATTATCATGTCAATTCTTCTCTCTCAAGTTTTCCACCTGCCTCGTGAGGGCGCCTCAAGGGGAAAACAGTTTAGGCACACTCCTTTCTCCAGGAGTGAATCCTCAGCCCCCACATCTGATTTTCCCTTGCCAACAGGCATAAATATTCTGTAATTGCTTTGAAGTGTACTGGTAACAACACGGCCAACTGTTCCCAGGGATGACTCAGGCGTTGCTCTGAAACGGAGCGGGTATGTGCGGCAGGAGGCTGTAAAGCTCTGAGTCTGAGTCACTGCCATAGCCGCTGCCTTCGAGCTCACGGTTCACAGGTGCTTTCGCGGCTCCACATCCATATGTCACCACTTGGCCCAAGGATACCTGGGTATTTCTTACCTCACTGAGATGAAACAGCTGGCCCAGCCACCTGCTACATATTCTCCTGCCTACTGATAGCCTAGTCATCTCATCCCAGGACCGTCGCAAATGCCACCTCTTCAGAAAAGCCTTTCCAGACGACCCTCATCAGTACAAGTGACTCTCTCTTTAATCCCCACCCCACAAGACATTGCAAGCCCATCAGTTTTTTTTACGCACAACTGACATTTTTAAAGTGGCCATTTTGACTTGGTCTTAGGTTCTAAATTTATTGAGAGTAAAAAATGTTATTTTATTCCTTCTATATTCCCTCAAAGGGTAATGCACACAGTGAGTGTTTGTTTAGTATACAATAAAGTTAAATAGAAGCCTAAAACACAAGTGACTTTGCAGTCTAGGTCTTAGACTGATATACGTAAATACGACACAAAGATTAAGAATGTTGACAATAAATTTAACCACGTTTCATGTATTTTAAAATTCAGCATGTTATATAAAAGCTTAATCTTTAATTAAACTAATAAGATTATTGAATTTTTGTCGAATACTATAAAAGAAAAGTGATCAGAAATATTTCGAAAGGGCCAATTTATTTCTTTGTGTTCTCCATGAGAAATTAGCTGATACAGCCACATGTTTCTAAAACAGTAACTTGCAGGACTTTCGGCCATCAAGGAGTTCTGGCTTCTGCAGTTTAGTAGTGCGCTACTACTTCAAGAGTTTGCTGTCACCACAAATACAAAATAACTAAACGGAGCACGTTAACTCCTCCCACGGCAGTTCCATTTCCCAGCGTCCCTGCCTTTGTCAATAATAACATCCTATCGGTCCAGTGGCTCCAAACTTTTGAGTGAAGCACGATGAAAAAAGAGACAGCACCACACAGATATAATCTAGTGCACTTAATACAAAAATTTAATAATTTCTGTCAAAATTTTGTGCAACATGCTTCTCTTCTCATCTCTCTCTTTCTGTCCATTCTCCTGGACACAGAATTCCACCCCCGCCGCCCCCGAGCCATCCCCTCACACCTGGATTACAGAAGCGGCCTCTTGTCAGCCTCCTGGACTTTAAGCTTGCTTGATCTGCTCTATTTTAAGTGTAGCCTCAAAGCATTTTCTTCCTTAAATAGCACTTTCATAATGCTGCTCCTGTACTTAAAGACCTTTTACGGTTTGTGAGTTCTTACAACTTCCCAGCTGGACTCTTCTCCCTGATCCTAGGTAGGTGCCTTATTTTCCACCTGCTTCTCTCGTTAGATGAGCTTCTGACCCATTTCACCAGCACACAAGGGCAGTGACTCAGCCCCCAAGAACAAAGTGAACTCTGTGCCAGGCACTGTGATATGCTGCTTGAATGAGAGGCCACAGACAGAGGATGTCATGATAAACCAGGGGAGACTGAACACAATTAGACTATGTCAGTGCTACACAATGTAGAACTGTGATGCTTAAGTGGACATAAAGCACAATGCGGATCTAAAATAGGAGGCTAGCAAGTGGATTGAACAGGATGGAAGGAACTCAGGCCAACGTGGAAGAGTTCTTCCTGATCTAGAGGGAGCACAGAGCTGGCCACTTCCCAGCTTTTACCCAGTCCTTCACTCATCCTTTGCCTTTGCCCGATCTACTCACCCATCAGGGATTAGTTCAAGCCCCAACACTGAATGGTGAATCAGAAGATGGCTTCATCTGTGTTTGCCCAGACACAGATCCGGAGACCGGGATTCCAGTGAAAGCAGTGAACTAGCGCTATGCTCTGAAGGGCAGTCTAGAAGGGAGGATGTCATATAAGAAAAGAAATGATCTATAAGGGGCTTATTATCAAGTAAACCACCCCTATGGGTAATCAGAGTTTAATCCCAGAGGGCAAATCCAAGAAAAACAGTATAGAGCGCACACCTCAGAGTCATCCCATTTGAGGAGCAAGGGAGTTGGGGTATTCATACCACCAACTTCTGTCGCTCATTGGTTGAAGCTTCAGGGGCTGTTAATTGGTTAGCCTTTCCAATCTCCCTCGCACTGCAGCAGAGCATTCTCCGTAGTTAGAAGTCCTTGGGTACAGAGACGTCCATGTAGATCATTGGAAGTCTTCTCCTGGAGCCCTGGTTGGGTGAGGCCAGGAGAATGTGATCCAGCACCAACAGGGCCCTCCACACAAATCAGCTATGAGCTCTGATGATGCTGTCACCTCTGTCTCTTGTTCTGTGCGTGCTTTTGAGAAGGTCAGTTTCCTGAGTCTCAGTTTCTCCATCTTTAAAAAGGGGGCTGAGTAGTATTACTTATTTATTTTAAAAAATAGCAGAGTCATTGATCCTTAAAGAAAATCTAGAATAGAATCCTAATTTGTAAAACAGGCAAAAGCAGAATTGGGCAGGTTAAAGTACTGGCAGGATTCTTGGCTGAGGGACACCTTCTTGGGTGCCTCTAGTTTCCAGAGTGCAACAGTGAAGTGCTCTGCGTCACTCGACAGTGTCGAAGACCCCCTGGCATCGCTGCATTCTCTTTGCCTCTACTAAGGTTCTGTGATGCTTAGTATGCAACTTAATTCTCTGCCAGGGAAAGGAAGGCACCGACCACTCACTGAACGCTCACTACGTACCAGACATCTTCACCATATCGTGTGTATCATCTCTCCAGTGATGGGAGAATAGTGATTGGCAATCAAGCCAGAGCACATCTTGTGGTGCTAGAGTTCTTAAAAGCGTGTTTGAATAACAAGTCAATGACTAATTTTATTTAGACTACACAATCTATTCACAGTGATGTTGGGGATGGGGAGAGAGTGAGGATGAGGTTTAATAATTCCCAAGGCTAACGTATTTCTGTCACCACTATTTCGTCATTAAATCTTCATAACTATATGAGATAGAGATTATTGTTGCTTCTATCATTATTATTTTATCATAACAATTATTATCATTATCAGTATTGTTTCACAGACGAGAAAATGAGGGCATGAGAGGGGGAGTTTTGCCCCAAGTCCACAGGAAGTCAGTGACAGAGGCAGGACCCCCGTCCGGCCTTTCAGGGTCTGGAGTCCAGCCCACCTCACTACCTGCTGTTGCATCTGTTACCACACACGAGTGTTCCACAACACACCTTGTTTACACACTGACCTCTAAAGTCCTGGAAATGCAAGGCCCTATTTGTCAACAGAGAGGCTAGAGGGGACAACTGACCACATAGTAGGGACTGAATTAACATACATTGGGTTATTGAACTCTACATATTGGAGTTTTGCCTGAAAGGAAGAACCAAGACAAGTGTGAAAATTCATAATTATCACTGATTTCAGTGCAGGAAGTCATATACAAGTGCTGCAACTGGAAATTAAATTACAATGTGAGTGATTTCATTCCTTTCATTCGCTCATTTATTCAAATGTTTTTTGTATATACTTTTTTAAAGTGACTGTGCCACACATATAAAGCATATTAAGAATGAAACAACAAGCAATGATTCTGTTGTAAATTATGTATAAGAGGGAATATAAGGCAAACACATACATACTTACATATATATAAAATCTCATCTTACATGTATATAAATATAACAACATTATAACAGGAGGAGAAATTCACTTCTTGTAAGGATTCTGAGAAAGGGCATCAAGAAGGTTGTCTTTGTGCTTGTTCACAAAGATGGTTTGGATTTTAAAGTAAATGGTAACAAAAACACCCAACAGGAAGTTTAGGGACATGTACATGTTCAGATACAGGGGGGAGAAATCCTTCTGGATTGTACGGTGCCAGTTGGAGACATACCTCCGGTATTTTGCAAGTCAATCTAAGGCTTCTTGCTTTTTACCCTGTAGGCAGTGGGAACACTAAAAGCGAATGTTTAGGAAAATCGCATCGTTGGAGGTGTGCTTTAGAGAAGCATATTATGTGTAAAGTAACAATCTAATAACAACAAAAATTTGCGTGTTTACTGTATGCCAGATACTATAGTAAGTACTTACATTAGTTTGTTTAATCTTCATTTCACTCTTTAAAAGGTTGTATTATTATCCCTCTTTAACAGATGAGAAGTCTAGGAAAGAATACATAATACCCCAAAGGTTTCAGGGATAGTAACAGAGAAGCTGGAATTGAAACTCGTCATTCTGTACCATGATGATACGTCTCTTATAGGAGCTACAGTTGGAAGTCTAGAGGGATAGAAAGTGCTTAGGAAATTATTATAAAATTCTAGGAAAAGTGAATAGAATTTCATGCTAGGATAGAGATTGGCATTTACTTAACTCTACCTCACCCCCCATCCTGTCCAGTGCTGAAGTCCCTTCAACAGCATCTGATCTCTCAATGAACTACCTCCAGAGACAAGGACTTAAAAGTTTATGTCAATTTAAAACCTACTATCCTTATGTTAAATCAAAATTCAGCAGGTAGCTGCCCCAAAATAAATTGGCTGCTTTCAGAGGTGGGGAGCCAGTCATCTCCAGGTTTACATCCCAGTTCCACCACTTCCTAAAGGCAATTTCATCCAAATCTCTGATTCTCAACTTTCCCATCTGTAAATGGGATTATACCTTCCTATAAGATAATGAACAAAAATCCAATGGAAGCATCTGACACATGTTGCAGGAAATCAAAAAACTTAAGTATGTCATCATTTCTCCCTGAAGCTTCTAATCTTTGTCCTATTTTTGCTCACTGAGGACAGCCATTCAAAAGTGTGAAGACAATACCATACTTCTGCATTTTACATATAAATTTTTATTTAGTTATACATAACATTATATTTATAAAATATATAAAATTATATATATGAGGGGAGACCCCTGAAAAAAACCAGAATTATCTTCTGGAGGATGGGCCCCTTCTAGTACAAGCTTCCCCCACTAGGTGAGTCTTCTAGGAGCCCATTTGTATCAGTGTTCCAGCTGGTGTTGTTGTGAGAGGCTGCATTTGGCTTCAGTGAATTTTTTTTGAAGACTCAACATGTTTGCCCATTTCATGATGGGTATTTACAAGTGCACCTGCCCACACCTTGCTGAGTGGTCAGCAGCTTTTGACAAAAAACAGCATGACCCCCATGCCCCACCCTCCCTATTTACTGGATCTTACCCCAAGCAACCTTTTTTTTGTTTCCCCTGGATGAAAAAAGTCCTCAAAGGAAAACATTTTCCCAAAGTGGGTGAGGTAAAATAAAAACATCAGAAGCACTAAAAAGCATCAAAATCAATGAGTTCAGAAACTATTTTGAGCAGTGGGAAAAAAAGTCTCAATAGGTGTATTGCATCAAATGGAGAGTACTTTGAAGGTGACTGAAGTTTAAACATGTAAGAATAAATACACATTTTTTTAAATAAACAAATCCCAGGTTTTTATGGGTTCCCCTTGTATAGCTGCCTATTTAGGTTACATACTGCAGTAGGCAAAATAATGGCCCCCCAAATATCTCTGTGCCCTAATCTTCAGAAAATAAATATGTTAGATTGTATAACAAAAGGCAGTTAAGACTGAAGATGGGATTAAGATTGCTCATCAGCTGATTTTAAATATAGAAAGATTATCCTGTATTATCTGGGCAGGCCCAACCTAATCACATAAATACTTAAAATTAGGCAAAGGCATAAGAATAGCCCTTCGGGGAGATGATATATGATAATTTGCTGTTTGCTCCTCCGTTTGCTCTGAAGAAGGGGGAGGATGGCAGGCAAGAGCCGCAGAACGTGGGCTGCTTCTAGAAATAGGAAAATACGAGAGGAAGGGTTCTCCCCTAGGTTACCGAGAAAGGAATGCAGCCCTGTTGACCACTGAATTCTAGCCCAGTGAGATCTGTGTTAAACTGTTGACCTACAGAACTTAAGATAATATATTTATACTATTTTTTTATTGATTTTAGAGAGAGAAGAAAGGGATGGAGGAGGGAGGGGAGAGGGAGAGACATTGACTTCTTGTTCCACTTATTTATGCATTCATTGCTTGATTCTTGTATGTGCCCTGACTGGGGATCAAACTCTGCAACCTTGGCATATCGAGATGATGTTCTGACCAATGGAACTACCCAGCCAGGGAGTATGTTTATATTGTTTTAAGTAAGTCTGTAGTGATTTGTTATAGCAGCAATGAAAAACGAATGCATATATCCTGGCTTCTGCTGGATAAAGTGTTTTATGTTATTTAAATATAGTTAACTTGGTCCAGATTTGAACGGCTTTACCAGCCAAGCTATTGAAGAGCCATGGAGAAGAGATTTCACCCTAACAATGATCTCCGAGAGAGTTCCCTGATCGAAACGCAGCACAGACCCTAGCTGTGGTCGCACATACTCAGAGCAGCATGGGATGCGCACTTCCCTCATTGCAAACTCTTCCAAGGCAACTTGTTTTTATCTCAGTGGGAAAAAATACAGTCTCAGGGTATTGTAGATTTACATTGATGTATTAGTCAACTAAAACCTCTATTTTTTTCACATAAATTGCTTTAAAGCCACTTCTGCATTTCATGGTAAAACATTTTTTAAATCCCTATATGGAGAAAATAATGTGTTTAAGACATTAAAGGAATACATGAAATACAACAGCATCTACTCATACCTAGATATATAAAGTGAGCACCTGTAATCACTTATTACAAACTTATTTTGTAATCAATATTTTACTGAGATTCTCTTTCTCCTACTTGTATGCTCAATAGTCACCTAGTCAAATGTTCAACTCTCATTCCTGATAACCTGCCCCAGAATCTCACTGTCTCAGAGCACATTGGAACCTACATCTCTGGTTTACAAAACGTGGCCTCCTCTGCTCAGTGATCACATTCTTATCTGCCTTGTCTTTGAAGTCCACAGCGTGAGATGAAGGGTGCCCCCCTTTCCCAGTCTCAGCCCACAAGACACATACCAACCAGGTCTGTAGCCCTCCTCCTCTGCCCGCCTCCCTCCTGTCCAGACAGAAGATTCAAAAAGGTGGCACTGTTGTAAGCAGTTAGACGGCCTTGCAAAAGTTGTCAGAACCAGAAATATAAACCTACTAGGAAACCTCACCTAGTGATTCAGGGTGTGGATTTTGGAGAGAAAAAAAAAAAATCTGAGATTAAAAGTCAGAACCATATAATAGCTGTGTGGCTGAAGTTACTTAAACTTCTGAATGTCCTCTGTAAAACAGAAACAAAGGCACGGGGTTGTGAGCGGGACTGTGTAAGTTACAGTTCACACAAAACACTCAGCACAGTCCCTAGACCGCTGCTGGTACTCAAATGCGTCAGCCAGTTCATTGTAGTGATGACTGGGATGATGGAGCCAATTTGGGAGTCGTTATACATAGTGTGTTCCTCGAAGCCATGAGTATAGATAAAATCACCAAGGAACAATTATTGGGGAAAAAAGTGGAATAGGGAAAAACAGAACCTCTCGGGATACCTATATCCTGGATGTGTTAGATGATACTTTGCATAAATGGCCATAATATATTTTTATTACTATGTACTTTTCTAGACCCTTGCCACCTTCCCCATCAAGAAGTGGTGTCTACTTCCCTTCTGCTTCGACCTGAGTGGGACTGCATGATCTCCTAAACAAACAAAACACATGAGGATGTATCAGTTTTAAGAAAGATCCTAAAAGGCTTGCTTCTAACTGGAGACCTGCTCCCAAGTCAGAGGTCTGGCTAGCATGAAGGCAGTGTTAGCAAGTTTAACAACACCATTACCGCTGCAACGCGGAAAATAAGAAAAATGTACTTAACGAACTAGGTAAGTGAGGAGATTTCCAGAAAGAGCCTTGAGGCCGCTGCCTGCCTTTCTGCTGCCTATGGCAAAAGCGCAAGAGGAGAGAAATGACCTAAAGAAAGGATTGTTAAATATAAAGGAGCTAGGACTTGCTGAGTAAATAAAATACTTTCCTTCTAAGCCTCTCTGGAGGAAGAACAATCCTAAAATTAGGAATACCTTCAGGATATGAAAAAAGTCTAGCATACAATTGGGAAATGTGGTCTAAAGGTAAAGCCAGGAGCACAACTACAAAAACCTGTGTAAGAGAAATTTAAGGTGATACCTCAGACACACAGACAACCTGCTGAGAAGCTGACAGGTCTCACAGATTTTCTTCTCTCACACAAGAGGGCTTCTAAGGATCTGAAGTGGATTGTCCCACAACAGCCTCAGAATAAGGAGGGACAGGGATTTCCCTGAAGAGATCCTGGGTGTGACTTCTCTTAAATGTAATGGATTAGAGATTGATACTTTGAAAAAAATGCTCGAAGTTTTTAAAGGAATTATATCACGTTGGACTAAAAAGGACAGAGTCCCGTAGACTCTTGAGCTTCTGCTAGTAGGAAAAAGACCGAAAGAACTATTGAGCTGCAAACACAGACTACATTTTATGGAAAAGGCAAAGCCAAGAGCTGCCTAAAATCACTCCCAGACAGGACAACTAAATCATAACCAAGAAATTGGCAATGTAGGCTCAGCTATTTTTCAGAATTGTGATGGACCAAAGACTGCCGTGCGGCCTATTTCCCGCTTCCTAAATTGGAGCGTCTGCTGTAGTTACCCCGGGTCTGTCGCACGATTATCTGTTGGCTGAGGGGGACAGGCAGATGGTTTGTCATTTTAGTTTACAGGTCTGAGGTCAAGAGGAAAGATATTCAAGAAGCTATACGTAAGAAGCCACACCGAGGAGACTCACTCGTCCACACCTAACCCTGACTCACATGCTGAGATCCTGGTCCCTGGAGCGTCAGCCTAATGCCCGTAATGGAATGAGACTTTGGGGAGAGGTGGGTTTAGGCACAGAGTGAGTCTATTTTGCACGTGGGAGAGACGTGTATTATCGGGACCAGAGTATTGTGGTAAGCCTTATTTTCTCATCATAGCCACAAAAATATTTCTGGTTCTATCTCCATTCTCTTTCAGAATCCTGCCTCACCCTCATGAAGAGTGGAGTTTATTTTTCCTCTCCTTGAACCTGAGCAGGCTCCTGTGATTGCCTTGATGAATAAAATGTTTCAAAAGTGATTATGCATGATTTCTGAGGCAGGGTCATAAAAAGTCGTTGCTCTCTTTCTCAGAAATATGACTTTGAAGCCCTGAGGCACCATGTGAGAAGTATGGTTACTCTGACGCTGCCACATGAAAAAACTGTGAAAGGAGACTCCATAATGACAGACAGATGCCCAGGGATCCCAAGCTGCTGCAGCCACCATCTACCCACATCTCCCACTCTTCTCAAGAGCCCGATGTGAGTGAATAAGCCTTCCTACGATTCCAGCCCTACACTGCCGGTTGCAACTGCATGAGAGAACCTAAGTGAGAACCACCAACCTCCAGGGATAAAAAATACAATAACATTTCTTATTTTAAGCCAAGAAGTTTGAAGGGGGGTTGTTATGAAATGATGGGTAACTGAACACGCAACTTTTCTAAAACCAGGAGGAAGTGGTGCAGTCGCAGAATTAGGCAGAACTAATATGGTAGAGCCTTGTGGAAGCCAAAGGAAAAAATTTAAGAAGGAGAAAGTACGTATCATTAGCAAAGGCTGCTGAGAGGAAAAATAGAATGAGAACAGAAGAAGATTCACTAGAAATCAAATACATTTGTCATCTCTAGTCCAGGATATAAAACCGAAGAGCTGCCAGCACAAAAATGATGTCAAATAGAGTTGTCCCTCAGTGTCCAAGGAGGACTTGTTCCAGGACCCCACACACAGCAAATTCTGCAGAAGCTCAAGTTCCTTAGATGAAATGGCGTAGAATTTGCATACCACCTACACAGTACTCTCATATATCTTCAATCATCTCTAGACTACTTATAATGCCCAATGCAATGTAAATGCTATGTAAATAGTTGTTATAATGTATTATTTAGGGAATAATGCCCTCCCAAAAGTCTGTACACATTCAGTAAGGATACAACAATTGTAGACCTTACCACATGGTACACCTTAGCAACCACATAACGTGCTTTTTCTTTTAGAATATTTTGATCTGTGGTTGGTTGAACCCACAGATGCAGAACCTGCAAATACATAGGCCTGTTGCCTGGGGAAGCACTGGCATATGTTCCCTCTACCTGGACCATCCTGTCCCATTCAAGTCCTTCTCCAACCCCACCCAAAGGTCTGGGATGGAAAGGAAAGCAGCCTTCCTTTATCAGTTAGGGGCAAGGAACAATGTAGGTGCTTTTATTTCCAGTAATAATAACAGTCCATTCAGTGAGTACTATCCTCATGTTATTAATAATTAATATAAAGTTTAGAAAACTGAAATAATTTGACTATAGGCATATAGCTAGTAAATAGTGGTCCCCCAAATCTTAACCTAGTCCTGTGTGAGTCCAATAGTCTGAAGAGAGATAACTGTAGTCTGTTCTTTGTGATCAAACCGAGTCCAACTGGAACTAAAACAGGTTCGGATGATTTAAGCGCTGGTCCTCTCTGAACCCTTCCCTCCTCCATCTGGCCTCCTCCAGATGGTTGGAAACTCGAGAAAGTGATCTGTGGCAACCAGTTTTTCTCTCTCCCCACCAAAGCCGATTCAGCTATTGCTTTCCCATAATACCCCCAGACTCCAACAGAACTGCCTTCTGTGGGCACAAATGAAGCCGGTTCTACAATGGCATGAGAGAGCTAAGCTCAAAATTCTAAAAATGGACTACCAAAAGGGTGTGCTTAACACAGGAACTGGGTTCCAGATTGTGTCCTGTTTACAAAGGCACAGATTGTGCTGATAGTAAAAGCAAGTGAATTCTACTTTCACAATGGCTAAAAGTGACTGCTACCTCCCCACACCCCCACCCTACCCACACTCACTGCATCGCAGCAATTAAATCTTAAGTTCACCTTGCTCTGAACTACACAGACAAATAAAACTCTGAGCACATATTTGTGCGGTTTATTTATCATCTTCCCCAAACTGCTTTACTAATTGAAATGAAAGAGCTAGCTCGCCCACATAGGCATTCTTTTATAACTTACGAGATAAATGCACTCTCCTGGTGACCATGGGGAAGCTTAGAAGAAGCAGGTGCCATTCATTACCAGAAGCAAGAGCTTTGAACTATACTCTAGAAAATTCTAGGATCATTAAGACTCTACTAGTTATTCAAAGAGAATAAGGTTTTGTGGTCAAGTAATTTCACAGCAGCTCATTCATTTTACTGTTTTTGGAAATCTACACTGCCTATTAGCATATAAAGATGTAGGAAATCCTGCAAGGTACCAACCTGCATAACTGTTTAGACCAGGATTTTTTTTAATTTATTTTATCATGGGCCCTTATCCTCATACAATATCTAATATATTTCTTGTAGAACATCGTTGATCAAGCAACACATTAGGGCAAACACCATTCTCATTCATTTGTATGTAATTGTTTCAGAACACCTTATGACCCCAGTGGATATCTGAAACCATGTATAAATAGTCCTGAGTCCTATATGTACAATCCTATGCTTTTTTAATCCACATATACCTGTGTTAAAGATTAAGTTATACATTAGGCATAGTAAGAGATTAACAATAATAACTAATAATATCCAATACAATAGAACAGCTATAACAATGTACTACAATAAACCTTATGGGAATGTAGCCTCAGACTCTCTCTCTCTCACTCTGATAACCAAGATAGGGACTAGCTGACTGAAGGGCAGGTACATGGCCGTGCTATACAAGGGGATGAGTCACAGCCAGGCTGAATGTAGAGGGATGGCATGAGATTGCATCACACTGCTTACTCAGAGGCACATACAGTTAGAAACTTAAGAATTGTTTATTTCTGGAACTTTTTATTTAATATTTTTGGACCAGAGTTGACCACAAGTAACTAAAACCATGGAAAATTGGAGATAAGGAGGGATTGTAGTTATTTCCAGGAAAAGGCATACTATTGATGTGCTACATATAAAAACATTTGGGCTTCAGAGTCAACATGGTCTGGCTAAAATTTTATGTCTACACTTATTAGCAGAGTGAGTGCTTTTTAAAACTGGTTTCACGCAAGTTAATTTAATTTCCCTGGATCTCAATTGCTTTGTATGTAAATTAGAGATAAAAATATCTACTTTGTAGGAGTGGTTGTGAGAATTAAATCAGGTATCATATGTAAAATGCCTGACATTGTAGACATGAAATAACTAATATTTTTCCTTTTTGGTTAGGTTACTTTAATTTTTCATTTAAGCAGTTTTATATTGTTATAGTTAAAATAACTCTATCATGGGACAAGAACATATGAATTGAAGTTACAGGCATTCTAACTTGGGTTTAAATGGCTACATAAATACCTTAAACAGCACAGACAAAAAGGAAGATTGATAAGCCTGCTCTGGTTCGTGTTCTCACAACTCTTAACAACCGTAAAGGAAAGGTCTAAAAGGGAAAACTGTTCTATTTTCTTACCATGTCTTCTTGTGAACCTGAAACTCAAATTTTCCCTCCTCAATCACCAACCCCCAAAGTATTCTGTTATTTAAAAAAATCTTAGGAAATTATGTCTCTGTATCTAGGTTTTCTTACTAAGGGTTCTAGCTAAACTTACTAAAATCTAAATCTAGTTCTTAACCATGTGTTCTTCCTTCTTTATAGCGCCCACAGAATCCAACACAGTCCTGAGCTCATACTAATCCCTCAGTGAATACATATTGAAGGTTTTGGACCATTCACAATTGCAGAGAGGGGTTACAGGCAGAATTGTGCCCTTCACTCAAATTCGTATGAATAAGCTGTAAGCCCCAATGTGATGGTGTTTGGAGACAGGGTCTTTGGGAGAGAATTAGGTTTAGATGGTATCATGTGGCCGGGCTTTCATGATGAGATTAATGCCCTTAGGAGAAGAGGTACCAGAGCTAGCTGGTGCTTGCGCTCTCTCGCTCTCTCACCCTCTCTCACCCAGCTATGTAAGGACACAACAAGAAGGCAACCATCCATGAGCCAAGAAGAGAGTTCTTACCAGAAATTGACCATGGCCTTAGTCTTGATCTCAACTTTGATCTTGAACTTCTAGCCTCCAGTATGGTAAGAAAATATCATTTCTGTCATTTAAGCCACTTGGCCTGTGGTATTTTGTTATGGTATCCCAAGGGGATGAAGGCAAGAAGAGTAAGATTTGGAAAGCTGAAAACTAAAATCAGTCAGACAATCTCCCTTCCTGGCATTTTCCCTTTGTACATTCATGCATACTAATGCTTTAAATTGTTCCGTATCAGCTAGTTGTATTAGGGCTGCAGGAAATCAATTACAATCATCTCTTCCCTAAGTGATTTGGAGAAATTTTTATCAAAACATCACTGAAAACTACTAAATCCCAGAGGTCTCAGATTTCAAACATAAGATTTTATAATTTAGGATCAGAAGTTACAGCTCTATGTACAAAGTTTACTAGTTGGTTAATCAAAGGAGATGCAGTTGTTTGGACACTTCTAATCATCAACTGTGTCATTCTTCGGTTGCATGTGGAATGAAGGAGTGGATATAGGGATTAAGCAGAGATACAGAACAAATATTTCTGATTTGAGTTTTTTCTAGAACAACTCAGGTTAATTTAAAAGCCAAACTCAGAAAGATACTCAAGAAATTAATGCATTCCACCTACCAAATGGCAACCCATCAACTATCAAAATTGAAGGAAAGTTTTAACTATTAAGATGAATAATGTACATCAAACAGAAAAGGAAATATTAGAGATATATATCAGGATAGCAATATTAATATTTGTACTATACAATTATAATCTGGATATAATAAGGGAGTTTATAAAAACAGTTTCTGTTTTAATATCTCTAGCAGCATGATTTTGAACCCAAATTCTTCCACATCCAGGCTTTCCCCTAACAGAGCCCAGAATGGCTGATTAAAGTGGGACTTTGGAGATGACATTGTCCCTTTCCATTCCTCCCTTGCAGTGGTCCCCTCAAAATTTGTATGTTAAATCCTAACACCCAAATGTGACAGCATTAGGAGGTGGGGCCTTTGGGAGGTGATGAGGTCATGAAGGCAGAGCCCTCTCGCATGTGATTACTGCCCTTATTAAAGAGGGTCCTGAAAGTTCCCCAGCCCCTTCTGCCATGTGAGGATACAGTGAGACACCTGCAGCAAGAAGAAGGCCTTCTCCTAACCATCCTGGCACTCTGATCGTGGGTTTCCAGCCTCCAAAACCATGAGAAATAACTGTCTGTGGTTTTGCATTATGGCAGCCCAAGTTGAGTGAGACAAACACTCTTTGGAAGCTGTCAGCTGGCTCTTGGGTTCTCTGTTTATGAAACCAGTTGACCTTTGTCCGGACTCTAGAGCTTGGTATCCCTAACTCTTAACCCTATGGCTCCTGTGGTTCTGCTATGGAAGTTATTATCTCCATGGCAACCAGTTCTTTCCTCAATAAGAAAGGGGTTTCCCCAACACTACCGTGACCCATATCAGACCCCAAACAGGAACGTTTCATTGTTTTAGATTCTTATTTTGTCTATGGTGTTGCAAATTAGTTAATTACCTTGTTTTTGTCTATCCTCACAATTACCTATTTCTCTCATGAAAATAGTTAGGCGTGTTTCCTAAGGAACTAGGTCAAGGGAAAAACAAATTAGTCTCTAAGAAAGTGATAGTCAAAATCATCTTCCTTCAGCCAATGTCCCTGAACTATTACACTGTTGGTGGGCTCCATTCTAGCAAAGTATGCTTCCCCCCGATCTAGTATATTCTGTAAGCATGGTAGTTATTTACCTGAAATTTTTATGTCTCAGTCCTGAGACTAATCATTGAGCTCAGTCCTGACCAATACCAATCATTCTACATCCTTCGATGTCCATCAGGACTTTAGAGGGTGGGGAAAAATTGTTCACATAATTCTTTGAGTAAGAAAAATATAGCTTCAAATGCTGTTTCTGTTAGTAATTGTGTGATCTTTGAGCAAGTTACTGGATCTTTCTAAGTCCCAGTTTCCTTATTTGTAAAACCAGGGTTATTGTATTATATTATAATATATCAATGCCTATAACTTAGTGTAGTAATAACTCTGCACATGTTAATGTGAGAATGATGATAATGATCTAAATACAGCAGCTGGCTCACCCTCTTATGTACACATTCACATAAAGAACTCATAGAATAGACCCCCTTTGGTCATCCTGATGCTCAGAGTGTATATTTAATTAGGAGGAGAGTAGGATTCCTCCCTAATATTGCTGTGTATCATTCCTATTCTGTGGTAAATATTCAAAGACAGTAATCATAAATAAAACCCACTTTATATACACATATAAGGAGTTTTATGAGCTAAAATCCATAAAAATGCTGACATATAAAATATGTAAGATACAAATCACTATTGCAAGAAAGTTAAATTAAGGAAGAAAACATAGAAATATATTTCATTTTAATGTGACCATGCTTAATGCACTTCACAGGGAAAAAGATAAAAAAAAATTTCATATACTTGTACTTAGGTACTGCAGAGAACGCCATCACCAAGAGGTTAGAAATATGTTTAAGTGAAAGAGAACAGCTGGTGTTCTCGGTGAACGCAATATGAAAAAGGAACAAGTGATAGCTAAATGGAGGACAAATCTTTATCTTTGGTGTTTCTACAAACACAACGAAAATTGAGATTGCTCAGAATTTTAGGCACATCACTCAAATAAAATCAACTCATAAGAACAAGAAGCCTTGAAATCAAGCCAGACAGAAAGTGTGAAATTATCGACAATTTGTGAAGCTATTGACAATTGTCCCTGTACCATCCCAAATTGAGCAGTAGCAATCTGTAGGGACAATGGAATTATGTGGCTAGAGATTAATCTCCCTATGCCTTATAAGTTACTGAGCCACAAATGTGATATATAATAATACCGTGCTAAAGACACTTAAAGTTCCTTTGTCTCTTGGGAGACAATAGAACAATAAAATAAAAAGTTATAACCACTTTAAAAGTTGGTCAGAGCTATTATATTTTTTAAAACAATAATGCATAATGGGATGCAAATTCCACAATCAAAACCCACTTTTCCATTATGCTCACATCATTTGGATTTGTCTGAATTAGGTTCATCTACTACATATTTTGAAAATACATAATCCGCAGAGGTCATTGTTCAGAAAATAAATATGTTTTTCTAGTGGTTTATGGAAGAAAATAAACCCTGGGACAGAATCATATATCAGGATTAGCAGAAAGAAAGTTTACTTTCAGGTGGTGGGGGGGGAAGGGTGGTGCACAGTTGATTCCTCACAGATCAGAACATTAGGAGTGCATGTCATGTTCTGTTCTGAGCATCGGTACACGTACTGTACAAGTATGACACCCATCATCTCACTGTCACTACTGGAAGATCGTAGGAGTGTTTAAAAAAAACTCATCTCGTGAGAGCAGGCGCTGTTGTGTGTAGCGATAGACTGCGCTGTTTGGTCCCTTGGGCGATGTCAGTTCTCTCTTCTTCCATTTTTTGCACTAGCATTTGTTTCGGTTTGTCTGTGTTCCTTCTTGCGTATAAATAATTCAGTGATTAATCCTAGGCAAATGTAAATTACAGGATTAAAAGGTAATCCTATTTAATTTTTTATATATGAACAAAAAAATGGTATTGTCAAGCAATCTCCCTCAGGAAGTACGATGTGCAATCTAAATGAGTTGGGAATTAATCTAGTCTAAATTTTCATTTGGATTTTAAATTTCATTTAAATCCTAAGAGAACCAGGTACCCAAAATGTTGCTCTTCATTTTTTATATTTCCTTTCAACTTTTGTAATACATGGTATTTTCTACATACAACAAAAACAATGACAACATCAATAACTACCTTTTAAAATTAATAAGTACTTTTTTATGTCAGTACACTCAAGGCCATTTGAAAAGCAGAAGAATCTTATAGAAAATAAAAGTTTTTCATAATAGCAGAGTGAAAATATATTAAGAGCCACAAATCAACATGCTATTAGAAAAAGGGCATTTGGGTTTCAGAATCAGACATGTTGGGTCAGGTTGGAATCCCAGCTCTGCCACTTATAATGTAGCTCTGAGAAAGCTAACATTTCCTGTTAGAAAAAAATGAATATAAAATCTTTAGCTCCCAGCAATTTCATTTTTAGGTATATACCCAAGAGAACTGAAATCAGGGACTCAAACAGATAATTGCACACCAATGTTTATAATAGCAATATTATAAACATTGGAAGTACATGGATATAAGTATATTATAAATGGAAGTACAGTAACAAAAAAGTGGTAACAATTCAACTGTGCATCAACAGATAAATAAACAAAATGTGGTTCATAAAGGCAATAGAATATTACTCAGCCATAAAGAAGAATAAAATTCTAGGTTCCAGCCAAGATGGAGGTGTAGGAAGAAACCCTTCGCTTCCTCGCACAACCGAGAGGAGGCTAATAACCCATCTAAAATCAATAAACAACCAGAAGTTCCAGAAAATCAAACTGCATGGAACTCTAACAACCAAAGAATTAAAGAAACAGTCAACCAGACCAACGAGACTGGTGCACCGAGACAAAGAAATATGGCCCAAATGAAAGAACAGAGCAAAACTCCAGAAAGAGAGTTAAGTGATGAGGAGACAGTCAACCTATCTGATGGAGAGTTCAAAGCCCTGGAAATCAAAATGCTCACAGAACTGATTGAGCTTGGTCAAAAAAATGAAAGAACAAATGAAGGATACCCAAAATGAAATAAAGCAAAATATTCAGGAAACCAACAGTGACAGGAAGGAAACCAGGACTCAAAGCAATGATTTGGAACAAAAGGAAGAAATGAACATCCAACCAGAACAGAATGAAGAAACAAGAAACAAAAAAAATGAAGAGAGACTTAGGAATCTCTTGGACAACGTGAAACGTCCCTATATTCAAATCATAGGGGTGCCAGGAGAAGAACAACAGCAAGAAATTGAAAACTTATTTAAACAAATAATGAAGGAAAACTTCCCCAATCTGGTGAAAGCAATAGACTTCCAGAAAGTCCATGAAGCTCAGAGAGTCCCAAAGGAGTTGGACCCAAAGAGGAACACACCAAGTCACATCATCATTAAGTTACTCAAGATTAAAGGGGAGAGAATCTTAAAAGTAGCAAAAGGAAAGGAGACAGTTACCTACAAACAAGTTCCCATTAGACTATCAGTTGATTTCTCAAAAGAAACCTTACAGGCAAGAAGGGGCTGGTAGGAGGTATTTGAAGTCATGAAAGGCAAGGACCTCCATCCAAGACTACTCTATCCAGCAAAGCTTTCATTTAGAATGGAAGTACAGATTAAATGCTTCCAAGATAAGGTCAAGTTAAAGGAGTTTATCATCACCAAGCCCTTATTGTATGAAATGTTAAAGGGACTTATCTAAGAAATTGAAGAAGAACAAAACCTGTGAACAGTAAAATGACAACTCAAAAACTATGAACAGTAAAATGACAACAAATTCACAACTATCAAAAATGAACCTGAAAAAAAGAAAAAACAATAAAAACAAAAACTAAGCAAACAACTAGAACAGGAATAGAATCAAAGAAATGGAGATTACATGGTGGGTTTTCAGTGGGGAAGGGGAGGGGAGGAATGGGGGGAAAGGTACAGGGAATAAGAAGCATAATTGGTAGGCATAAAATAGATGGGGAGAGCCCAAAAATGGTATAGGAAACAGAGAATTCAAAGAACTTGTACGTACATCCCATGGACATGAACTAAGGGGGGGAATGCTGGAGGATTGAGGGATATGGGGTAGAGGGGGGAAAGGGAGAAAATTGGGACCATCATAATAGCATAATCAATAAAATATACTGTAAAAAACTGCTGAATACTCAGTGTGGCGTGGGCAGGTGTGCTCATAAATCATCCATCATGACACGGGCAAACACACTGAAAGACACTTCAAAAAAAATTCACTGAAGCTGAAATGCAGCCTCTCACAACGCCAGCTGGTACACTGACACAGATGGGTTCCTAGAACACTCACCTAGTGGGGGGAGCCTGTAGTACAATGGGCCCACCCTGCAGAAGATAATTCTGGTTTTTTTGTGGGGTCCCCCCCTCATACTATTATATGTATTATTTGATTAAGACAAATCAATTATTTGATGAAATAATCAGCATTTATAAAATGATCACTCTGTGCCCAGCACTGTGCAAAGTGATATTAACACATTTCATTTGTTGCTCACACCAACGGTATGAGGTAGCCTGGTTTACAGACAGATAGTAAGTCTCCGAGAGGTTAAGTAACTTGTTTAAGATCGCAAAGCCTGCACCTGCAGGCAAGCACATGAACTCCAGATCCTGCCCCCTCATCTGCTCCACTACAGTCCTCAAACTGTTTGGTCTCAGGATTCCTTTACACTGTTAAAGGACCACAAAGAGCTTTTGTTTGTAAAGATAATATTTAGCAATATGTACACTATTAGAAATATTTACTGATTTAAACATTGTAGTAACCACCTCTTTTAATGTTAATGTAATTAATACATTTTGGGGAAAAATAATTCTTTTCTCAAATAAAATAACATTTAGTGGGGGAAAAAAGAAGAAAATTCTGACAGATGCTATAAAATGAGTGAAAGTTGTAAACATTATGCTAAGTGAAATATACCCAAAACAAAAAGAACAAATATTGCATGATCCCACTTTTACAAGATACCTAGAATAGACAAATCCATAGAAACAGAGAGTGGAACAGAAGTCACCAGGAGATGAGAGAGTTCGGAACGGGTGCATGAGGAGTTATCGCTTAGTGGGGACAGAGTTTCTGTTTAGGATGATGAAAAGTCTGCAGGTAGGTAATGGTGATGTTTGCATAGCATTTTGAATGTACTTAATGCCATTACACTGTATATTTAAAAATGGTTATAATGGTAAGATTTATGTTTTATATCTATAACCACAATGGGAGAAGCACTTGCCTCACCGTTGTGGAGATTAAATTAGACAAAATATCTGGCAGCAACAGGCATCTGACAAACTGAATTCTGGACACTCCCCATCCCCTTTCCGCTGCCTTTTTATAAGAGAGCACCCATGTCGTTAAGCCAGTGCTGTGTTAACTCATGCTGGCAAAACAAAGGCGAGAGGACTCACGGGTGTCAAAGGCCAGGGTGGGGTAAAGTCGGTCTACAGTTGTGAATATGCAACACACAGTGTATTCTTGCATTGTTATTTACCAATTATTGCATGATTTCCCACACGAACAACTGTAAACCTCCTTTTGCCCCACCCTGCACCTTGTCTGGATGAGGAATATAAACTCACACATTTTGACCAGAGAGCCCCTGAACTGCTCGCGGGCCTTTTCATTCCATTAAACGCGCTCTGCGTCTCCTCGATTAGCTCTCTACATTTTGCGTGCAAACCCCGTGAGTTTCAAAGCTCTGTTACCAAATGCTGTACACACCAGGTAAAGGATTTTTTCCCTTTTTAGAGAATGTACTTTTCTATTCTCTTTGGAGCAATACTTGAAATAAATAGGATTCACTTCTTCGAATTGACCATCCATGTTTAATGAGCATTGAATGTATAAGGCATTATAGGAGACCCCAAAAATTATTAATACTAGGTCTCTATTCCTAAGGAATATAGCAAAAAAAAAAAAAAAATAAGGCGTAACGTATTCCCTTCTGGAGCCTGAAAGTTCCTCAGGAATATGTTCTCCAGGTGATTCCCAATAACAGGCATTGGTGTCGTCTCTATTGTCACTAAACCTCGTCTGCAGTAACTCCTTTCTTCAGCTTCTTCTACAGCCCTAATTGCTTCTTGATATAGGTATGTCTATGCATGTGCATGTGTATATGCATATATGCACATGTGTAAACACCCACATGCAAACATATCAACATGCACATGCATATACATTTATACGTATATACACAACAGTACACACATACAGAGAAGGAAGAGACAGAGGAAGAATGAGGAGAGAGACCGCTTGGGAATTACCTCGGCTACCTCTCCGACCACCACGCTTCGGCTGTCTTCCTTCCTCCCGCGATGTGAATAACATACTAACGTTCTCAAATTTTTCACATGTTCCTCAATCTACTGTACTGTTTCCAACCTCATCATATTTCTCTTTCAAGGTTTACTGGTAACTTTATTATTACAGAATCCCAGAGTCCAGCAACCTTTACTAGACTTCTTTGCCAAGAAGCTTCTTCCATACACAACAGTGCAAGCTAACGCATCGTTCTGAGGTGTCAGCACTTAGGGTCTATGTCACGTGCCTTCTGATTTCTCTTCTTCATCTCAATCAGTTCCTCTGTGCATCCCTCTACTTTCTTCTTTTACATTTAAAATGGGGGGGGGTTCCCCGAGAGTCTATGCATTGTCCAATCCTTTTTATAGTTTTGCTCTTGAAAAGCCAGTTTATACCTCCACTTATATCCTTTTACCTGAGCCTTAAAACTTTTTCCCAGAAACCTAGTGAATATTTTTAATTTCTTGTTGTCATCAAAAACTAATTATTTTCAAAATTCAGTTCATTAGTTTTTCTCTGCTTCTTTCCCCAAAATTCATCTCTGTATTCATTGACCCAACTATTTGTCCAGGAAAGTAGGCTCAGTATCACTGATTCATCTATGATTCACCCACTGCTTGTTTTTTCAACACGATATCCATAAACCTTCCCTAAATTTCCACTGACAGTACCCTCACCCAGCTTCTCATCATGTCGTGGTCAGATTACTTCAATGACCTCACTTAGTTTCTCTGATTTCAGTCTTCCTTACAAACTGTTGGAAGACCAGTCTTTAGTAATATAATGCCTTGAAAGCTTTAAGTCCTGTTTTTAAAGAAAATATTATTGGAAATGAACAACAGAAACTTTTATTCCTTACTGCTATGTAAATCAAATCTAAACTTTTGTATCTGGATTTGAGGTTCTTTGTAATCTGAAACAACTCCCCTTGGTTAACCAACTGTTCCCCAGGACATGCCTCATATTCCATTACCCACTCATTTGTCAGCCACACTCATTTTGCCTATTAATCGCTCCCTCTCTGCCTCTGCCTAGTGAACTTTTACCATCCCTCTAACCCTGCCTAAAGTAATCTCTTCTCATGGAATATCCCAACCAATATTCCAACCCAAAGATATACTTCTTTATCTAACCTTTATCTAACTTATTTGTCTTGATGATGTAATTTTGCATTGAATGATACTCTAGAAATCCTTGCCCTAATTCCCTAGACTCCATGTTGATGTAGTTCAGAACTCATCTAATTAGAGTTTAAATTGTTGTGTTTTTATATACAACATGCACAGCTTGCATAAATCTGTACACATACAGATTATCTGCACAGTTAGAGTTTCTTCAGGGGGATCAATAACCTTTTAATGGTGTTAATAAGAATGGTAAATAAGATACTGTAATAATGTATTAGTTTACTATTGTTGCTACAACAAATTACTTCAAGTGCAGTGGCTTAAAACAATGTAAATGTATTGTCTTACAGTTCTGGAGATCAGAAGTTTAAAATAGGCAGACGTGTGCTCATTCTGGGAGCTTGAGGGGAGTATCCATTTCTTTGTGTTTTTCCAGCTTCGAAAGGCGGCCCACTTTCCTTAGCTCCTGGCCCCGCATCACCAATGTCTGCTTCTGTCCTCACAGCTCCTCTCTGACTCTCCCGCATCCTCCTTCACTGATGAGACTGCACTGTGCCCTCCTGAATATTCCTGGATAATCTCCTCAATTTAAGGTCCTTAGCTCAATGACATCTGCAAAGTCTCTTTCGCTACATCTGATAACACATTGATAGGTTGTGGGGATTAGGAGAGAGACATCTTCAGCCTACTTACAAGAGGTTACACAATAAATGTGGGTTCCCTTCCTCTCATCACATGAAAGCATATGCCAAGTTCTGTCCTCCCCCAGGGACTCCCCAAAATCCATATATTGTGGTGCAAAACTAATAGCAGAGGTTGAATAGAGAGCTGTTAATTCTGATCAAACTCTGTGCCAGTCAGATTAGATGGGACTAAATAATTCCCTCCTGTCTCTATTACACATCCCAGTCTGTAGAACTATTGTTATGCTCAGGCCCTAAAGCCTAGCACAAAATCTAGTAACAACACATTCCAACTAATTCCCAGTCGGGTTCATCTAAGAAGTTAAATTTTGCTCTCAGTTTTATAATACCAATTTTTTTCTCATTTGCCTGGGTTACTTCACCTAACTTCTCAGAATTTTCTTTCACAAAACCACATATCTTACTATCTACAGTTTCTTATCCCAACTCGGGATTAGATGGAGAACACATTATGTATTTATTTCCTCATATGAAAATAGATACCGTATTACAAACAGATTTCCTATAAACACTGTAGAAAACCCGTCTTTAATGGAATAAGTTCTCTGTTTTGTTTTGCTGTGAAGCTTTATCAGGAGGTTCACGGCACTGCAGCTCCTCTCCTAAGAAAAGAGAACTTCATCTCCATTTCCAGTCCAATAGTGAAACCATGATTCTCTGCCTAGGAGATACACAAGGTCTGACCAGAAAGTATCTTATGCACCAGTTATGCACTATGAAAAAATAGAGACACTTATTGAAGAACATACAAGATATAAGAAACATTGTACATAGGACAATGATCCCTCAGTCCCCTTCAAAGTAGTTACCTTGGGCCCTCACGCAGTTCCCCCAATCACCATCAGCTGCCCTGTTGCATTTTCCTGAATCTCATCGACAGTCTGAAATCTCTTCCCTTTCAAAGGTGGTTTTAGTTTTAGCCAGAAATTGCAGGGCACCAAATCTTGGCTATCAGGGGGATGAGTCACCTGGGTGGTTTGATGTTTTGTCAAAAATCTCTGCACAACACGTGATGCATGAGTGGGCATGTTATCATGATGAAACTGCCAATCACCAGTTGCCCATAGCTGCAGACTTCTGAATCATCTGAATAGTTTCCGTGGAAGAATGTTCAGGCTTAATGTAAAATTTGATGCAGCCTCCTTGCTCTTTTCACTCAGTCATGTCTAATGTGAGGCCACACAGTACACTTGCTCGCTCAGTGGTGTCTACTGTCTCCACTGACTAGTACAGTGAAATTGCCTTTGTTCACTCATGTGCATTCCAGTCCACTCTCCTCGGCTTTTAAGTCACATCGATGTTGCACAAACTGTTCTCATTACTTTAACAGTGGCTGGACTTTTTCTGGATAGACCTCATATGAACATACAAGTCTGCACTTCAAAGCAGAAAGTATCTTGATTAGAATTCAAAGTTTCCTCCTCAATTTTTTTAATGGTATGTGTTTTCCTAGGTCATCTCAAGTTTCTTTTGTTGTGAGTTGAGATTTATATGTTATCCTCAGATTACAGAATTCCACCCAAGCAATTTTCATGGTCACGTCAACTTAGCTATCAGAGTTGAAAATGCAACATGAAAACTGCCTGTGAGCTTGTATGTCTGTAGAACACACACACACACACACACACACACACACACACACAGTACTATGAATGAGAACAGATGCAGGTATTCTCACTTGTAGGTGGAATCTAAAAAAGCCAAAGCAGAGACTAGAATGTTGATCCCCAGCCGGGGACAGGGAGGTGGGGGAGAGGGGCGCACTTGTCAAAGGGCGCAAAGTGTCAGTTGTGTGGGATGGACACGTCTGGAGGGCTAATGTGCAGCATGGTGACAACAGTGATTCAATCATGCTGTGTCAAGTGCTGGGAATCTCCTAAGAGAATAGACATCAGGTGCCCTCATCACCAAATACACACATATACATACACAAATACATACACATATTATGTGAGAAGACTGATGTTTTAGTTAGCTTGACTGGAGTAATCATTTGATATATGTATATATGTCAAATTATCACGTTGTATAGCTAAATTTATACAATTTTATTTTTTTTTAAAGCTGCAGGAGTTTGAGTCTTAAATCAACCCCGGCCACGTGGGTCATTTAAAAAAGGGAACTCAAACCTCATCATCGGACTCTGCCACACTCAAGCCCCGAAGGCCTTTCGCTGGCCGAAATGTCCCCCGATGCCCGGCGAATTATGCATTCACAAATTAGCACAAGACAAGGGGTCACACTTTGACCTTCCTAGACATTACTTGATTGGGTCATATTTCTAATGCTGTTTTAATGTACTTTTCTGAATTGAATTAATTGTTCAGTTGTCCCAGTACTGAACCTTTTTTCTTTTAAACCAGGATTTGATCTTGTGTCTCTGTTTCCCATTAACCAGTGCTGTTATGCCCGAGGAAAGTAGCCACCAAGGCTCCAGTGTTCTACAGGCTACAACAGGGAAGTTTATCATCGAGCTTGGCCAACAGACTAAAATGCCGAATGATACACACATTTTACTGGACAAAAACTCAGGGTTTGATATAATACCAAATCTTTCCCTGACGTCAACGCCTTTTTTTTTTACTTTTTCCTCCTATATTTAAAGAATACTCTATATTGTATATAATGTGTACTATACAAAAATAGCATATATAACACAAAATTCTGGAAAGCTTAAAGCTGGCTATGAAAGCCCCAACCACTTCAATCTAGAGCAATTCAACATCACATACTATAAAATAAAAATCCCTTTCACAACATCCTTCCCCTCATACTATATGACTCTTCTCTAACTGCCACATCATTTTAAATTTTTGAATCAATCTTCATTCCAAATTATTTTTAAAAGTACAGAAGCACCTGCTATGAGAAAGGCCCTTGTGTGTTCCACTGAGAAATTCAGAGCTGAGCATGGACTCGGCCTGCAAAGAGCTGTACATGAAAACAAAGTAGAAGAAGAGAATCCATGAAACTTATGTTTTAGAATTCTGTTTCTTTGTCGATTGAACACCCAAAATGGAGGAACCACAGGCAATATACACACAAGGTAGCTTCTGGGAAAAACGGAAGGTTGAGGTAATTTCACAAGCTCTATACATAACAAAATAATATACTGGGTACCAACCAAGAGCAGACCAAATGTATTCCTGCAGAATTTCCATTAAAGGTACAAGAGAAAATGTATCTATCCACAAAAGAATCTGGAAGTAAAGGAAAAATACAGCACCTGTGTGTGGAGCACAGGGTACTGAAATATCAGACCCAGACATCTCTAGTCTTATAAAGTAGGAAAATGTTGAGGGCAGGAGAATTCTTGCTAAAAATAAGAAAAAGAGACAGGGCATTTTTCACTCGCACAGTTTGGGGGCATTCCTCTTAGGGGTCAGGAATCTTCTACGGCCGCGACCCAGTGCTGCCGGACCTGTACTGCTAACTCATTTATTCAAAGCCACAACTGGTTACATTTATTATGAGTGCAGCAGAAGGAAAAAGTAGAAAAGGAGTTGTTTTAACCTTTTTATTACATTTATTGGTGACATTGGTTAATAAAATTATATAGATTTCAGGTACCAATTCTATAATACATCATCTGCGTATTGTACTGTGTGTTCACCGTCCTATGTCAAATCTCCTTCCATCACCATTATTCCCACCTTCACCCTCTTCCACCTCCCCCTCCTCCCTTTCCCTCTGGTAGTCACCATACTGTTGTCTGTGTCTATGAGGTTTTTTTTGTTCGTTTGTTTAATGCCTTCACCTTTTTCACCCAGTCCCCCAATCCTCTTCCCCTCGAACAGCCATCAGTCTGTTCTCTGTATCTGTGAGTCTGTTTCTATTTCATTTGTTTATTTAGACTCTCCACCTCCCACCCTGGACAGACAGCTCAGTGGGTTAGAGCATCCTCCCAATACACCAAGATTGTAGGTGTGATCCCCAACCAGGGTACATACAGTAGTCAACCAACAAATGCATAAATAAGTGGAACATCAAATCCACGTTTCTCTCCCTCCACCCGCCTCTAAAATCAATAAATAAAAAAATAAAATAAAATATAAAAACTCTCCAGGTCCATCCATGCTATCACTAAAGGTAAAGATTTCTTTTCTTTTTTTAAAAAAATATTGTTTATGGCTATGTAGCATTCCATTGTGTAAATGCACCACAGCTTTTTTATTCACTCATCTACCAACGGGCACTTGGGCTGTTTCCAGATCTTAGCTATTATAATACAGGGCAATTCTAATAATACATTTCACTTGTCTCCTCTCTGAGGAACTGATAAAAATCCTAAGCAGGCCAATGTTTTAGCACGGTTTCATGTTACCTCCTGCACTATCCGCATTTTTCTGTTCTGCACTGTTCTCCTGAATTTGCCATTCAGAGGTGATGTGACTCTCTCGTATTGGGGTTCTTAGTACTACCTATGGGTGTGTTCTGTCTCTGTGAACAGGAGTGCATTTGTCTTGTTTGTAGGAACAAGGACTACACTGTGCTATATAGACATAGTAGCTACTCAATACAGAGTATTGATACATAAACAAATATCTTTTTACCCCAAAACTCAAACCTGCCCTTCCCCCCAAATTGGTTTCTATTTCAATTCAGTTATCTGGCTTTGTGTCTCTCTTTAATCTAGTTTCACCATGTCTAGAAAAAGATACCTCTTAATTGGATCCAAATTAAAAATGGTAGCACTATAGGGAAGAAATAGGGACACTTATATTGAATCAGTTCCTAGTATCTAAACCAGGGTCACCCTCGGTGACAGCCCATTGCTGAATAGACTAACAGAACATGAAAGAAAAGAAATACATGGACTCGTTGGGAACTGCATAGTGTCTATTCTGCTGAGATATGGAGGGTGTGCATTCTGCTGAGATATGGAGGGTGCTCATTATGCTAATCTATGAAAGGTGCTCATTATGTTAATATATGGAAGGTGTTCATTATGCTGAAATATGGAGGGTGCTCATTATGCTGAAATATGAAGTAAGCAAAGTATAGGGAGAAAGCCAGGGTTGAATCCTGATAGGCCCAGTGAGCCACATCGTGGTGTTAAGCAAATCCCTAGGTATTGTGGGATGCAAAACTGACTCAAAACTAAACCTTCCGCAAGATTTTTAGAAATTGTAATAAATTGTATATTTTAATAGCCAATTTAGTTAAGATTTAGTAAAATAATTACATTCAAACACTGCTAATAAAAGTATAGTTTGGCATCAAAATTTCTGAAGAATTACTTTTTAGAAAATATATCAAAATGACTTTAAAAATTCATAACCTTTGGTTAAGGTATTTCATTTTGAGAAATCTATCCTAAGAAAAATCAAGGCATACACAAAGATATGCTTGCATATACAGGAGATATACGTATAATGTGCGAATTATAATGTAACTAAAAATAGGAAAACATTTAAAATAACTCAAGTATTAAATAATAAAGTCTTGGTGATCTAAATTGCAATTCATCTATATAACAGGCTATGATGTGATGTGATAAATCATGTTGTAAAACATGCATTCTCACTGAAGGCTTAGAATCGCTGCCTTGCAGGAGTGAAGAAAGTCTTGGTCTTTGTATGTGCAAAGCACAGATGTGCATACCGCACATAAACGGCACTGTGTCTGTGATATTAAAAGTTCATTGGGGTCGGCGGGGGGAGGACTTCAGGAAAAAGAATGTCTTTAAAAGCTCCTTTGTGAGACAATAAAGAACAAAAGGTTGAGAAATACTGTTATAGAAAAGCATTTACTGACAAAGAAAATATTCCTTATAAATAATTATAATAACCACAGTAACCATTGCTGCTGTTATTACAATAACAGTTAATCAAGTGGACCCACTGTTACATTCTTTACATAAAAACTATGGTTTAATTCTCAGAAAGTACTTAGGAAATAGACATTATTATTCCCGTTTTATAAGTGAGGAAATGGAAATTTAGAAGGGCTATTATTTTCCCGGATGAGAAAACTGAGGGTCGAAATGGTGAGGAAATTTATCCAATGTAATTCAACAGTAAAAGATTCAGACCCAGGTCTAGATTTGTCTGAATGTAGTCTATTTACTCATAACCAGTATGCAGCTTTCCAAATGGCATGATTACGTACAAGCACGTACACACACGAATGGAAGCATGCAAATGAAAGTGTTAATGAAAATCTATGGAAGTGTAAGTGCTTACATTTCTTTGGCTTTTCTGTGTTACCAAGTTTTCTGTATAGAGCACATATAACTTCTAATAATAAAGAAAAGGCAGAAAATGCTATATAAGCAATAAGCTTCACCCTCAGGAGCATTCAGACAATTAGGTCGGCACAGTGGCGGTGGCGGGAGGCGTGATGCTAGTGTAATTAAGCCAAGTCTGTTCACCCACTGCCTGGATTCCTTCGGCAAGTTCCCCAAACTTCCTTTGAGTCTCAGCCAGTAAATAGAGTGAGAATATCTATGAGAATGAGTGTGAAAAGCATCATAGGAGAAGTGAAAAATAAGCCTCCTTCCCCCTCCAGCCTTACTCCCCCTGCCTAAAGGCCACTGGTACCAAGGCTTCAGAGGCAGTGTCCCAGGCAGAGCAAGGTGAACATGAGAGGAACTTTGAATCCCAAGCCAGGGAGTCGGGACTAAATCAGGCAGATGTGTTCTTGAATAATACCTAATGATAGTGAGCTCCATTTTCTTCTTTTCTTTCCTTTCCTTATCTTTCCTTTCAACTCTCCACTTGTATGAGATCTGAAAAGTTAACCTCAGGGTTCATATTAATTGAATTTTTCCTTTAGTGCTTGCTGTAAAGATTACTAGAGATGTCTTCTGTGTTGAAGGACTTAGCAGGGGAAACCACACATTTTGCAGCCTGCCAGCAGAATTCAAAGCAGCCTGGCACCTGCCTGGTTCGATTAATAAGCGAGTAAGGCTTTTATGTGAGCATCCATCCCCCCTCTCCTCTCCTCATCCACCTTGAACCATCGTTAGAGCCAGACTGTTCTGTTCTATGCTCCTGGGAAAGGCTTCCTCCCGAAGTCATCTTTCTCTGGACCTCCACTTGTTGTGGCCCTTCTTGGGCAGATGGTGTCTGGAAGGCATGATTGATAAACATGTTTAAATATAGAAGGCAATCTTTTCTGTTTGCCAAGCAATTACTCAACATCACAGACAGGCCTGCCATGGACCAACAAAATAGCTATAGTTTATGATTTAACGCGTTGAAGAAATGGAAAATCATTAAGAAACCATCAAATGGCAGGGTGACAGCAGAGTCTGGAAAACACTTACCAGTCACCATTCACAAGCAAAGCTCCCAACACATAGGACAGGGAGGCTGAAAGTCACCTTGCATTCTCCACACACTGGGTAGTCACAGTTTAGACTGAATCATCTCCTTTTAAGGAAAACAGTGCTACTACATAGCATGCTTTAAACTAGCCAAGCTACATCTCCTTATCAGAACCTGATGGTCTGCTTCCCTGCCCCCGACCTGAATGAGGATAACAATCATGAGTGTCACGATGTCTTTGGCATTCCATGTGTCAGGGGCTGTGTTAAGCTCTTAATATACACGGTTTTGTTAAATCCCCATGACAAACACACTGGTGGGTTCTGTTACCTCCCAAGTAATAACCGTAGACGTTAAAGCTCAGGAGGGTTATTGATGAAGATGACACAGCTTATAAGTACAACAGGCGGAGTTCATGCGGAGGGCCGTGTGACTCCAAATCCTGTGCCTGTTCCACTGGACTAGGCTGACCCTCTATTCACGAGAATCCACTGAACTCACTGCAGGGCTCTCCACGACCTCCTCACCACAAACAGCCAGCTCCACCCCAACCCCTTCTCTAACGCTAAGTTGTAGCTGAATAACAAAAAGAATACGTGTCGGAGAGGATGTTCTCAGACATAGCAAGGTCTCGCTTTTGAAAGAGTAAATTATCATCACTGCATATTATTTATTGAGAGAAAAAGGTAGACTGACTCATTTATATGGAGGAAAAAATTTCTAGCAAAAGTAGCAACAAAAGAGATCAAAACCAGAGGTAGGTGTTTTGGTGCAGACTAAGTTCGCCATAAATCTAACCACTGTGACATCCCTCCCCACCAACCGGCATGTGTTTACGCTCATGGTACTAGTTTCAAAAACAGGTAAGACATACCTAGAGTATGAAAAGGAGTCAGATTCAAATCATGTAGAAAAACTTTTAAATATCCCGTTCCTTATTGTCTTTCTTCTTCAGGATCTGTACTTGTCGGGTAGAGCTGGGTACATTTCTCAGTTAGTGTAGGAGACAAGAGATAATCATAGTGAAGAGATGAGGGTACTCAAGGGAACTAAAGAAATTTATGAGTGAAAAAAAATCTTGCTATGTAATACGAGTTTTAAAAAGTTAAAGGATGACATGTGTGCGTGTTTAATCATCTACATATTTATGGTTATTAACACAGAAGGACATCGAAACACAAATGAAGCTCTACATCTCCATTTAACTTTATAGACATTGCATAAAAACGACTCCTGTCACTGCCTTGTCCTTTAGGTTCTCTGCATCACCCCCACCAAAGAACATGAAATTCCACAATCTGATGCTCCCTTCATAATTTAACATCTAGAGAAAAAGATTTGCAAATCACTTATAAACCGGTACCCTTAACAACAGCTACCATCTATTAAGCATTTAGTGTGTATCTTTCAGTGGCTAAATGTTTGATATCACCCCCTTACTCTCACAACAGCCCCATAAATGCAAGTTATCATTATTTACAGATAAAACCAAGTTCAGAGAATCTAAGTAACCTATTGTGTGTCAAGGGCTAGAACTTGAACCCAGGTCTGCCCTGCTCTAAGCTCATACTTTTAACAATCATTCTCGTGGTAGTTTCCTGACTTTGACATTCATTTTTGAACATCCAGCAGGAAAGTGAGTATTTTTTTCTGAAGATGCAAATAGAGAACATAATGGCTCTGAAACGAAAACCCATTCTGATTAATATATGGCTTTGCACAATAATTTAAGGGCAAGAATTTATAATAAATAATTCAAAAATTTAACAAAATATTCCATTAATAACAGCAACCAGAAAATATAAAATGGCTCATTATAAACTTAACTAAAAAAAATAAGCAGGACCTATAAGAAAAACTACAAAACTTCTTCAAGAGTCATAAAGTAACAGAGATAAAGATGGACAATATTCCTAGAAGAGAATGACTTCATTTTGAAAAGATGAAACTCCTTCCAAACTAGTGAAGAGGTTTAATGCCATCTAAACAAAAATCCAGTAAGATTACTTGAAAAGCAGGAGAATCTAAAAGAAATATCCAAGAGTCCCCTGGTAGAATAAACTAGTTACAGCAAATATAAAAAAATTTCCCACGGGAATCAGGCAGAGAAATATGCAATATATATATAAAGCCACCACATACTCCCTTTGCTGGCTGTTTGATCTCAGCCATTAAGTTAAACTCTCAATTTCTCTGTTATCTTACTTCTAAGTGGGAGATATAATAGAAACCACTGTTATTAAGTGCTGTTTGCAGTAATAAATTTTCTCAATAAACAGATCTTATTTGGTAGATTAAGGAAAATAATGCCTATAAACCACGTAGCAGTCTATCACAGAATAAGAATGCAGTAAATGTTAGCTGTTATTGTTGTCATTTTCTTTATATTATGATACTTGGCTAACAACACACATCAAATCTATTCATTCATTTGACCAAAGAACATATCAATTGAATATATATACATGCCAGGCCAATCCAATTCTCAATGTTGGGGAAATAGTGGCGAGGCAGACAGGCAAGGCCCATGCTGCCATGGAGCTTCCATTCTGCTGTTGGAGACAATTAACAAGTATACAAACAAATGGACAATTAATTTTGGACATTACTATGTCCTGGGGGAAAAAATATATAACAAGCTCTCAAGAGACCAGTACTGATAGTGGGAGTGCCTTTAAGACAGAGTGATCAGAAAGGTCTCTTTGAAAAAGATGGGAATGACGAGGAACAAGCCCTATGAGTTATGGGGAAGGGCTTTCCAAGCAAAGGAATCAAGTGTCAAAACCGTGAGGGAGGAAACAACGTGGGTGTGAAGGAAAAGTGAGAAGGACAGAGGGGGTGGAGAGCAGTGGTTCAGAGGGGAGGGAAGGAGATGACGGGGTTTAGTGGGACCAGGTCTTGTCAGGCCAATGGGCCAGAACAAGTTTAAGGGGGAATAAACCAAATTAAGTGCCTACCTCACAGCCATACACCAACGTAAGTTCCAGAGAGAACAAAATGTTAAATATAAAATATGAAAAACACTATAAGCACTATCTCTCTCATCTATCTCCAAATAGGCCTCTATAATTGTTTTAGTCTATATATTTCTAGCATGGTGAAAACTTTCTGAGGCATGAAATTAAAGGCAGAAATCATGAAAGAATAAGTAGATATATGTGAACATATAGCACCTTAAAATTCTTCTGCATTGAAAACAAAATAAATAACAATAAACTTGAACAATGAAGTTTAAAGCAAGTTCTAAAAAATACGTGCAATTTAACAGTTACAATCCTTAATAATCCATGAAAGTAAAAAATATAAAAATATGTGAATTCAAATAAAAATACGAACACAGGAATAGAACATATATACAAATACATGAATGGATAATTCACAAAAAGTAAAATACTGCTGGCCAATAAACACATGAAAAGCATTACTACTAGTAACTAAAAAAATGCAAAAGTAACAAAGCAGAGATAACTACCTATCAAATTTGTAAATTCAATAAAAATTAGCAATTCAGTGTTGATGAAACTCAATTAGGCTACCCAATGGAATATGAATTCCCACGGAGGGATTCAGGATTTATACATGAAAGTGTCAGTGGAAATACAGAATGGCAATGTAAATTAGCAGAAACTTCTGGAAGTTAAGAGCATCAAAAATGTATGCATATTTAGCTCATTAAGTTCATTTCTGAAAATCTAGATTTTGAGATTATCTAAAACATTAAACAAATATTTATTCACAAACACTAATGAGTCTATGCTATACTATTGACTGAACAAAGCAAAGCACAAACTGTGCATGTTGCATGAACACAACTATGTAAAAATGAAAGGAGGAAAAGATAAAAGCTTAGATGGAAAAGCACAGAGCTGCTATCAGTTGCCTCAGAGTGGTGGCGTTTGTACTGGGATTTTTCTGCTCCTTTATACTGTTTTAATACTTTCAACATTTTCAAAGACGTTATTTCAGATTTCACATATTAAAAATGACTATTTAATATAAACAGCATTCTATACCCTACAATCTTCATTCAAAAAATTTCCCAGTCTTCCCTTTTCCATGATCATTCTCTGTTATATAATTTGTTTAATCTTTCCTCTTCTTCATCAGACAATCACTACCAACCTCGATAATGTGCAGACCATTTTTATCCCCATACAAGGGACATATGCATGTATATGTATCTGAATTTACATATTTATAATTCACACAAAGACTTTTATAGGATTAACAGAATACAGAGACTGAAACAATTACAGTGGTATATTTGGAGGTAGATAGATATGCTAGATAGACAGACATAGGTATACCATTATTTCCACTCTGACCCTGAGTGTGTTGCTACATAATTATAGCAAACATATAATTGAATGATAAATTGTATGGCACCTTGAAAGCCAAATGGTAGATTATTGTATGTCTAAGGTATCATTGCTTTAGTACTGACTTGACCCTACATGAAACTCTTTTCTCAGATTATTTTGAGCAATCTAAGAATACTCATGCAATTTGTTTTGCTTGGGGCAAAGCTAAGAATATGCACTTTCCAAAGTCTGTCATCCACCCGCTGGCACATACTCCTCTAACTTCAGCTCAACACACAGACCCATTCATTCTGCAAACCACATGGAAATGCTAATGGATATCGAGGGCAAATGAGCGAGCTAAAATAACTCCCAGGTCTCAAGGAGGACTGGAAATTCCAGGGCAGCTGGACTTCAGCCTTTCAGGACACAGGGTAAGAAAGTAGATATTTTTCATCAAAGAAGCCCAATCTGCCTCAGCCTAACAATTTCTCTGTTGACCAAACAGATCAAGCACGATTCAGGATTATTTCAACAAGCCATCTTGGCAGGTGAACATTTTCTTCAGACTGTGGCTCTTTTTGTCTATTGCAGAATGAATTGCATGAACAATGCTGCTGTGATATCAATATGAATCAAACACTAAGCAATACTGTGCTTGTGCACCTAGCTGCCCAGCTGTTGAAGAAGGCCAAAATAGTTTGAAGAGCCTAAATATGCTATACAAAAAAAAATTCATGTTTTCCTTTAGCAGATGCTGGTTTTCTGGTGATATTTTTAGCAGCAAAATATATATTTTTTTTTGGCCTTACTCTAAAGAGATTCACACATGAAACACCAATTTATAAAACATATAACTAGGAGATTTTTTGGCTGACATGTGGCAGGGGCCCAGCCATTCTAAACATACATTCCTCTCAGGTACTTTCCTGCAGCCCTGAGATGCATGCAAGACAGATTCACCCACTTTTGAAGAACTGGGAGAAGCAAAAAACAAAACAAAACAAAACCACTGAAAATGTCAATGTTTATCTTGAAATGTTATATGAAATCATTGGCTGTAAAAATATTCTGTAAGAAAAATTTCTGGTGTTTATTTTTTGAGTGTCCTCCCACCTCTGTTTCATCAACCACCCACCCTCCCTTCTTCCTTCTTCACACTACCTCACCCTTTCCCTAAAGTACGCACCCCTGCAACAGAATCCTCAGCTAATCCGGCTCCCCTGCCCCAGCCCTCACTATCATCATCACATCCTCTCAGCAGCCTGCCCTCCCACTGGGACAAATAATTGCACAGCCCTTACTGTGAACATTGGGATTTTGCCACCCAGTCTCCATTCCCAGATTTTCCCTCATAAACTCAGCCATTACCTGATTTCAGTCTGATGGTTAAACTCATATGTAACCCAAACTCTTACAAAGAAAATAAAATTTTAAATACATTAGAAAATTAATAATAAGCCACTTGGATTATGACAGAAAAGGAAAATATTAAGACAGTTAAATTTCCAGGCTTCAGGAGAAAACTAAATGACCCAGACCATAAATTTCTCCTTTGCATCTGGAATCAACAAACAGTGAATTGTTATTGTCTTACCATGTTTATCAGAGCTACTTATAAAATACAGTAAATTGAATCACAGAAATAATCCCAGGATCCTTGCCCATCCCATCCCACAAACACACACACATACAAACTTGACTTCCAGACTTCCAGGGAAATCTAGTCCAGACTGATGAACAATTTTTTTAAAAAAGAGGGCTTTTTTAAAAGGCTTAACTCTAGTTTCAATAATCTGTCTAGATTCACTGCCCCTATTCCAATGGAAAAAGTAACTTCCCCCCCCACTCCTCTTTCATCTATACCTTCAGGCTTCAGGTTGTCCCACTGACCACATAAGAGAAGAGATCAAATATCACAGTAAAGTAAGAAGACAATACCTGGAGTCCATATTCCACCATTAACCTGAGTGTGACTTTCAGCAAACTGTCAGTCCTTTTTGAGCCCTTGTACAATTCCACCTAAATTGAATTAAAGTAATATTACCTACCCTTCCAAGTAATTAAGATTTTCAGATGACTATTGAGACAGATAATAGATAAAGTTGTAGAGGGAATTTAGATGTCATCTGATAGAACCAGGCTAGCCACTCAGATTTCTTAGGTACTTTCCTCAACTTTATAGAGTAGACTCAAAAATCTGGTTTCTTAGTATATTAAAAGAGGTTCCATCTGTCAGGGTTGGCCTCATGTTATCCATTCTATAAAGCCTGAATGTGCTGTCACTATTTACATGAATAAATACAAATGGCCCTAGAATCATTTTAATCTTTCTCTATGTTTAGTGAGTACATTTGCATATGTATTAATTTAATATGGGCCTGTATTCAAATGAAGTCACACTTACATTAATTAATACAGAGTTTGCAATGGCTCTGCATTCTCACTTACCCTACTCTTTGAACAATAATCCCAACATATTCTACAAATATCTTTTCCCAAAGATCTATAAGAATCTTCGAAGGTGCTCGTGTATACAAGTGCCCTTGTTTGTATGCTGCTTCTTGCCTAAAGAAAAGAACACATCCCTTAAGATTGAACTTAAGCTCTTTCCATGCACATCTCTTGGGACAACTAGTATACGTGCCACAAGATGGGGACAAGAGAAAGCCCTGCCACAAGATGCAAAATTATGAGCCTTGCTGTTAACTGTAAGATTGGCCCCCACCACATACACACAGTCCACTTGTGGGAAGGCAGCAAGGAGTGCCATGCCTTGATGCTGGATGTGGACAACTTCTCCTGGGGCTCCAGTGTTGTACACGCAAAACAAGGATTATTAATATTGTCTACAATGCATTCATTAAGAAAGTGGTCCAACCCTAGTACAGAACTGCATTATGTTCATTGACACCCCTCCACATAGGCTGTGGTACAAGTCTCACTATGCACTGCCCCTGGGCCACAAGAGGGGAGCCATGCTGACTCCTAAGGAGGAAGAGATTATAAACAAAAAACAATTAAAGAAGAAGACTTCTGGTCGAGATGGCAGCATAGGTAAACACAACTTGCCTCCTTGCACAACCACATCAAAATTACAACTAAAATCTAGAACAACCACCACTCAGAGCCATCAGAATTCCAGTTGAATGGAAGTCTGACAACTATGGAATTAAAGAAACCACATCCACCCAGACTGGTAGGAGGGGTGGAGACATGGAATGGGCTGGCTCCACATCCATGTGTGGTGGATGAAAACTTCGGAGGGATATCTTGGGAGCAAGGAGTCCCAACCCCACACCCGGCTCCCCAGCCCAGGATTCTAGTGCCAGGAAGATAATACCCCATAACTTATAGCTCAGGCAGAGTGGCCCAAGGCAGAACACAGGTGGGGGCTGACCTTGACCTGTACCACAAAGGAAACCCCAGAGCCTGCACACCCAGTGGACACCTACAGACCACATCGGAGGACCACCACCCTGCCCCCACATAGCTGATCCTCTATAGAGGATAGAGGTTGGTGGTTAGTGGTCATGGCCAATCCTTGCAGCTGACTGGCTTGGGTAAATACCCACCATTGACCTGCCAACAATAATCAAGGTTCAACTACAAGAGGAGGGTGTACTCAGCCTACATGAAGAGTGCACCTCAAGTACCCTGCTTGGGTGATAGACAAGGCTGTGCCACTGGAACCTACAGGACACCTACATTAGGCCACATTATTAAGACAGGGAGTCACAGCTGCTTTACCTAACACATAGAAACAAACACAGGAAGACTAGCAAAATGAGGAGACAAATAAACATAGCTCAAATGAAACAACAGATCAAAACTCTAGAAAAAGAATTAAATAAAATGCAGACAAGCAAATTATCAGATGCAGAGTTCAAAACACTGGTTATAAGGATGCTCAAGGAACTTAGTGAAGACCCCAGCAGCATAAAAAAGATCCAGTCAGAAACTAAGGATACACTGATTGAAACAAAGAACACTTTACTGGGAAATAACAGTAAAGTGGATGAAGCCTAGAATAAAATCAATGATTTGGAACATAAGAAAGCAAAAAACAACTAATCTGAGCAAGAAGAAGAAAAAAGAATCCAAAAAATGAGGGTAGTGTAGGCAGCTTCTGGGACAACTTCAAGAGGTCCAACATTCAATTTTGGGGATGCCAGAAGTAGAAGAACAAGAGCAAGAAACTGGAAATCTATTTGAAAAAAATAGTGAGAAAAAATTCCTAATTTGGTGAAGGAAACAGACATGCAAGTCCAGAAGCACAGAGAGTCCCAACAAGATGGATGTAACGAGGCCCACTGCAAGACACATCATAATTAAAATGCCAGTGGTTAAAGATAAAGAAAGAATCTTAAAAGCAGCAAGAGAAAAGCAGTTAGTTACCTACAGGGGGGGTCCTATAAGATTGTCTGCTGATTTCTCAAAAGAAACTTTGCAGGCTAGATGGGATTGGCAAGAAATATTCAAAGTCATGAAGATAGAGACTTATAGCCAAGATTGTTCTACCCAGAAAAGCTATCATTTAGAATTGAAGGATAGTTAAAGAGCTTCTCAGACAAGAAAAAACTAAAGTATTCATCACCAAACCAATATTACATTGAATGTTAAAAGGACTCATTTAAGAAAAAGAAGATCAAAGCTCTAAACAATCAAATGGCAACAGATACATATCTATCAACAATTGAATCTAAAAGAAACTAAGCAAACAAAAATAACAGAGAGAGAATCATGCATACATGGATACAGAGGAGCATTTTAATGGTTGCCAGATGGGAGGGAGATGTGGAGGAATGGGTGAAGAGGTGAGGGGATTAAGAAGCACAAATAGGTATTTACAATATAGCTATGGGGATGTAAAGTACAATGTAGGAAATGGAGTATCCAAAGAATTTATACCCATGACCCATGAACAATGATGTGGGGACTGCCTGAGACAGTGGAGGGTACTGGGTGGAGAGGGGGAAAGGGGGAAAAATTGGGACAACTGTAATAGCATAGTCAACAAAATATAACTTAAAAAACAATTTAAAAAAAACATTCAAGAGAAATGTGATAAAGAGAATAAGAATGCCTAAAATCAGTCATCTTCTAGAGGAGCAGGTCCAGCAGGACAAGCTTCTTGCATGCCCCGCTCCGAGACCAGGCCAGTGTGGCTGAGCAGACGGCTATGTGCTGGACAGCAAGGAGCTGGGGTTCTGTTTGAGGAAAATCAAGGCCCAGAAAGGCAAACAAATCCTCCCCCCTCCTATATTAGCTCAGGTGATAAAGGTGTTTACTGTTCTAAAAAATAAAGATTGAACTTGATACCCACTAAAATAAGCATTTATATTTGCTGGCCCTCAACAGTTCTGCATGTTAGTTTTAATCAACGTCATTGTCAGTGAATGTTTGGTGGTGAAGTTGGGCTTCCATTCAGCACTGTGGTGGTGGCGTATACATTTTCATGTTGCTTTTGAGTAGGGAGCTCCAGGGATTCCCCAGGCAAAGACAGTTCCATCATGTGTGGTGGTGAAATAATGCTGTTAGCTTTCAGCTACACTCAGTCAGTAGTCCCATAGAAAAGCTGCCTGGTACCTTAGAGTTTCTGTGCTCTGATGAAGTTCTTTCAATTCAAACATATATGAATTTTTTTCCCAAGGCATATCCTGGGTGTCAGGGTGGTTGTTTCAAAATGGTTCCTGTGTCACCCTGGCAGATGGATCAGTTGGTTGGAGCATTGTCCCATACACCAAAAGATTGCTGGTTCAATCCCCAGTCAGGGCACATACAGAAGGCAACCAATCAAGGTTTCTCTCACATTGATGCTCTTCTCTCCTTGGGTGAAGATTTTAAAAAAAATTGTTCCAGTGTCAATCATCCTGGGCACGAATCAGGATTTCCTTGTCCCCAAAGCTCAGCCACTGATGAGAAAAAGGCACCGCAGGTCAGGATCTTTTATGCCTCCAAATGAATTGCCTTTCATGCACCTCATTGCTCTTCCCCACAGTTTGGCCTCTTGAAGGTCATCCTAATCCATCAGACATATTTCAATATCTTCGAATCTTAAAGAAAAAAGGAGTCAAGACCAATCTATTTTCCCTCTAGAAGTGCTTTTTCTCATAGAAATTAGTAGATGTGAATAAACTCAAGCAAGACTGATGCTGTCCCACTTCATGTGCAGCATCCAAGCTGCAAGAGTTCACAGATATTTGAGAAAGCAGTTAAAGCAATCCTCACCACCAACAAAGTCAGAGCCCTAGACATGGCCAAAACCTTCTCCTCCCCCCGCCCCCCTCTCCTCTCTCACACACACCCACACAACTATCATCTACAGAAAACAAAGTTCAAAAAACTGTAGTGCTAATGAAAATGAGCCAAATAAAAATCTAGACTGAAAAATAAGATGAAAAATACATAGAGACATCAAATGAGCAAGCAGGCTATATAATGAGCTGTTTGATGGAGCTTGGAAATTTAATGAGCAACCTGAAAAATCATTTAATGTTTGGTTAGGAAGGAACTTAAAGATTGGTTGGTCTAACCCTTTCGTTTTCTAGCTGAGAATATGGAGATCCAGCTTGATGAGTTGACCTGCCTGAGATCACACTGTTCCTCTGAAACAAACGGTGGGCAAGAGGTTTTCCACGACACCCTACCCCATGCATGATTCCTCTATGTGCAATTTTGCTTGAAAACGTGTACTTTTGCTAAGAGACAAAAGAGCAGGCATCTTTTTCATCGAACCAATCAAATCTTACTAATCGCGATCCAATTCCTTGACTTTGAATACCTAGAGGAAAAAAATACAGAAAACTCATTCCATTCCTATGGCATTAAATGGTTACTTGGAAGCTTCACAAGTAATAATAGCAATAATACTCATAATTATCATGTATTGAATATGTCCCACTTATCAAGCACCATGCCAAATATTTTATAGTTGTTTTTGTTTCCCATCAATCTTCACGGTAAAAGACACTGGAAATACATTTAAAGAACTTAGGTAAAATGGCCAAGGTCATGTGAGTACTAAGTGGCAGACTAGGATTCAGATCTGAGAAGATTGACAATACTCTGAAGGGAGAAGCATACTACAGCCAGTGTTTAAGGTACTGAACTGTAAATAAATTTTAAATATCTGTATACCTGTTTTTCTTTATTCACCCCATATCCCCTATGCCACCCTTTACTGCACTACTACCACATTCACCTTCCTGAAGACTAATTCCTTCATACCACACTCTCTCTCCATGACCTTCTGTGGCTCCCCAGTCTAGTTAATACCTTGGTATATAAGACCTCCAGAAACTGTCCCATTCTACCTCCCTAACATTAGTCCCACCACTTCTCTCTCAAATCCTTGCTCTTAACAAACTAGATAACCTTCTATCCTCAATATCCGCCTTGCAATTTATCCTTCCTTCTTCAACATTTACTGAGCGCCTATATGTGCCTGGCATTGTGTTAAACACTGGAAAAAAAAACACCAAAGACACCCCCTTCTCTAAAAACTTTATAGTGCTATAGACAGAGAGACATGCAAACAAGTGATTATAGTCAAGGAAAGTGACTGCCGTAACTCAAGCTGGTCAGAGTGCAGTGGGAAACTAGCTGATCTCTGAGATTTCAGTTTATGCGTGGATTTTTGTTTGCCTTGTATGCCTTCTACATCCCATACTTCTATCTTCAAGTAACAGTATCCCACAGAATCAAGTTCAAATGCCACTTCCTTCATGAAGTTGTGCCTCATAAACATGTGGGTATGTTTCTTCCCCCTTTTCTCTGAGTTTCCCCTCCCCAAAATGGAATGAAAGCTCCTGATAAATAAAAGACATATATATATTCTTTACTTTGTTTTAAAATAGTGAATGTTCATGTTTAGAAAAGTAGAAAATAAATTTTCCAAAATTCTGAAGGTTATTACAAGGGCTCCTGTGTTTTCCGGCTATGATAGTTTTTGGATAATTTTACTTCAAAATTTTGACTTTCTCTATATACACTTAGTTATGATCAGGGTCTTTTATTGGCTCACAAATGGAACGAGAAGGGGGGATGGTAGAAGATTTCTTGGTGTGAATAGGTAAGAGAAAACTACCAAAAAGGATACATGCCTAACATGACGGCAACACTGCCCAAAATGTGATAAACTTGACTGTGGCAATGACAGGTACACCATAATGAAAACATATGAAGAAGGCCCCGAGATAGAGCCAGGAATGTATTGAAGAAATGCAAAACCAGGCAGTTCCCAAGACCGGCCACTAGGCGTCCCAGCCTACTCAGTCTTTCAGGACTACAAGGAGGAGAGGAGCAGATTGGGGCTGCCTCTAGCCAGCCAATCCTATTGCAGTTCTCTCAATACATCTAGGCTTGGGTTTCTGACCACAGGAGCCTGGTCAAATTCATTTCATGTTCCACAAGGCCTAGCACACTCTTGGACACATAGGAGGTACTCAGACATATTTGCTGAATACATGTTAAATAAAAGAACAAACAGGCACTTACATGGTTGTAAAGAGTGAATCTAAACGACTTTATAATCAATAGTTTTCCAGACCTGTTCTTTGGCAGGCTATATGGTAGTACTTCTGACTCCTTCATCGTCCCAGTCAGTGCTACAGTCAGCCTCTGGGACGTCTAGCTCGCAGCACACACCAGAAATTCGTTCACACCCTTCCTCTACTCCTTTATGTAGAAGAAAGAGTAAAAGATGTGAACTACAAGGTTGAATGAAGCAACAAGCCAAAAGGAGGCATGTTCCAAATGTGTTCCTGGACTTGAACAACTTCCAAGGTTTAACAGCCACTCCAGGCTGGGTTCAGCACTCAGCACGCTGACAAGCAATTACTGCCCACGGGCTCCAAGTGCTGAGAGGGCCACAGCAAATCCACTGTGGGCAGCCTTTTGATCTCCTACTCACTCTATATTTATTGGCCCCAATGGCTCTCTATGCTAAGCCATGAAAACATTTTGTAAAAGAGAATATGATGCCGGAGAATTAACTGGACTCTTCCCTGTGCCCAGATAGTAAATCATGAGGCTGAACAGCCTGTAGCTAACTAAGCCTACCAAATTTCCAGCCCCGGTCAGAAGCTCTGATGTACAAAACAGTTTCTGTACATGAAATAACAGCCAGACAGAGAAATAGATTTTTAGGACCATAAGGAGCCCTGCAATCATCCGAGGCCAGTGGTTTTCAAGTGGTTTTAGGCATAGAGTCCTTGCTTCAAACAAAAAACAGTCCAGACCTTAAGTATAGCTGAGTAAGGAAGTTACTCCTGGAAGAAAGGTATGGAAGGCAGTAGAGGCAGAATCGCTAGAGCTTCAGAAAACAGTGCTGAACACAGTTACTCTGAGCTACCCCCTGATTTTAAATATGCAGAGTGTATGAGAAAAGAAATGATTTTACTTGCACTTTATAGATGAGGGTATTGGAGCCCAGTTTAAAATTTTTTTTTTTGTCAAGATTATGCAGCTCAGTCACAGTCCCTTAGGAAAATGGATGGTACATACAAATTCAGATAATTTTAAAAGGAGTTAATAAAACAACTGTTTACAAAGGTGTGGGCAGGGTTTCCAAAACAAGTAAGAAGAGTGTAGAACCCTGGAGTCAGTAATTTAGGCCTGAAAAGGGGAGGAGAGGGAAGAGTTAGTTACATGACCTTACAGGGGAGATGTAATCTATAGTTGAAAGACGCAGCCTGCCCTAGAGAACCCTGCAAAGAGGAAAATAGAGGAATACATATGCCAGCCCCATTCTCCTCCTCCTCCCTGATCTCCTCCCAGGGTTACCACTGGCTGAACAAACTAGCAATCAGACAACAGAGAGTCTATCAGTGTATGCCATACAGATCAGCCTCCTGGAGCAAACAGACAGTAGGATGCAGAACTGCAGAGTGGACATGAAGAGGCAAACAGAAGTTATCTGCATAGTCAGCCAGTGACAGAGACAAGGTTGTCCAGACATGCAATGGTGAAATCTACATTCTTGATCACTACCTGTTGTGATCTTTACACCTCAGGAACGTTTCTTTAATACAAAATCATTTTGCATATGATTTCCTTTCCATTACTCTACAAATATGTCTTGTCTCCGATTACTCTATAAATTTACTAAGAGGTGCTTCCAAATATTTAGCAATACCTCCAACTTCTCAGACAACTTTAATCATGTTCTCTTAATACAAACATAGCATACTATAATTGTCCTAATGTACTTTATGACATCAAAGTGAGAGTTTGTGCTTTAATAAATAATTAACTACCACATTTCAATTCACATACCTGCTGCGTGTCAGTTCATCTTCATTACATGAAATATTTAACATCCTAAAGCATATTTGGCAGACATGGGGGGCCTCACTTGCTCAGTCTATGACTGTAGTAAACTTTTTAACCATCACTGCTGGATAATGGTTCTCTCTCTTGCTGAGAACACATACCGACTTTGATCCTTCTCAGCATAGTCAACAGCTTTCAAGTGATCAGTCAGCACATAAGAATAAGCCCATATTTATTCCTAAAGTGAAGAAGAAAACATAGGAGGACAGAAAAAGTCTGTGAGGACCCAAGAACACAAGTCTGAACGCCTCAACACACTGAATGTCATTTTTAAGGAACTCTCATCTAAAATGAGTCACTTTTAGAGCAGGCAAGGGAAAATAAAAACATGTTGAAATGAAATACCTATTTGCTCAAGCGAACAAATCTACTCTTAGTTCAATTTGAGAATATATAGCAACATGAGGTAGATAGTTTTAACTTGTCACAAAATGAATATAATTTCACGATGAACAACATTTATCAAAAAATCTGTTGGATGGGCAGTTTAACTTTCTCTTAGGGTCATACTGGGATTTTTATTCTGCAGGAAACCTGTGGGAACAATTTTGTTCCAAGAAACTATTATTCCTTCCAGTAAAGAAGGGGGATAAAAGATGTAAACAGAATTGAAAGGAAGAAGAGGGCAGAGGAAAAATGATTGAGCTTGGACTTTGCCTAGAAAATAAAAAAAATAATATAAAGGTTCTATGAAATATAAAACACATGCAGGCACCCTCTCTTCCCTATCCCTCACTTTACTAGAGTGGGTGTTTAAAAATCATTCAATGCCTTTCCATGGAACTTGTAGAATAAAAAAATAAATTCCTAACTATGATGCACAAGACTCCACAACCTATTGTTAACCCTCTGCCTATTTCTCCATTTAATACCATGGCTCTCTCTGTTCACCACAGTCTAATACCATTGGTCCACTTGTAGGTCCTCGAACACCCCAGCTCTTTGCTACCTCAGGACCACGGGCCATTGTTCTCTGCCTGGAAAGCTCCCACCCCACTCTACTTTGTGACTAGCTCGAAACCCATTTCTCAGAAATCAACTTAAATAAAGACCTTCTCTGAAAACTTTACTTAAAGTAGGTCTCCCCTGTCACTCTCTAACTCTGTTCTTTGTGTGTTTTTCTTTGAACTTTAGAGTTGCGTCTATTCTATTTATACTACCATTTGTCTGCTCTTTGCTCAGTTTCTACACTGGGATATAAGCAAGTCCTGTAAGAGCAAACACTATCTCAGTGTTACCATTCTATCCCCAGAGCCTAGTACAGTGACAACCACACAGTGAATAGTCCATAAATATTTGTGGAATAAATGAATTGCAACTCCTGAGAAAGTTTTCATTGCTAGCCTATAAATCTGTCTAGTCTTACCTCCAGGACCTTGAAGTCAAAAGCATATGAAAAAAAAGGCATATGAAATTTTGTGGAGATTTGATTAGCAAGTAATAACCACTGAACCTTATTGAACACCTACTCGCTATGTCTAGATATAATTCTAAGCATGTATGCATGTGTACTTTTAAACCTCACAAAATCCCAGCAGATTATTGGCCCCATTTTATAGGTGAAGAAAATGAGGCTCTGATAGATTTAGCTACTGAAATGGAGACATGTGTATTAAAATGACAAGTTTTGGAAGTGTCATGACAGGTGATTTTTCAAACTATCCGAGTATCTGCTGTGACTCAGATGTCTTCTCTGCAGGTTATTCCTGAGAGGCAGCCATAACAAAAAGGAAAGGAAATGGGTAGAATCAAGGACCCCAGAATCAGACTCCTTTTCTTCCACTTACCACTTGTATAACTATAATAAAATCCCTTCTCTCTCTCACCTGGCCTCAGATTCTTTATCTGTCCAAGGATGAGTTGGAACTAGATGCACAACTTGGTGATTTATATAATTTTGAGAGCTGCCACCAGATCTAAGAAATGCCCTTAAATAATAAATATGTTCTGGCATGATATTGATTACTAGGACCTATGTTTTGTGGTAACTGTTTCTTGATGGATAATAAGAGATTGTAATACTGTTTTCTGAGTGTAGGGGATTTAAAATCAATGCTGGCAGGAGAAAGAGTTGCTAGCTAGGATTAAAGTGGTCAAAGGTGAATTGAGAACAGAAAGATTCAGAGATATGTGTGAGTCAACAGAGAACTGAGTAAAAAAACCTGAATTTAAATTCAATTTACCTACACAAGAGATGTTTGTTTTGTACCTCAAACCAACTTAAGTAGGAAAAGATGTAATATTATATCATTAAAAAACAAAGTTAACATACTGAAGAATTAATACTGGCATGCTTTCATATTCAAGCTATGGACATTTGGGGAAGAATATGGAAATAAGAGATTTCCCACCTATAAAATGAAGGGGTTGAGGCAGATAATCCTGTAGAAAGCCTCAGGACCCCAACAACTCTCTGTGCGTTTCCGAAGTGCTTACTGTGCATGCCTCATGGACTTCATCCCATCAGGGGCAGGGCAAGCCATACAGAGCAAGGAAACATCATCCCCTCCCTCAAAGAGTTCTGAATCTTAAGATCGCTGTAGATCCAAATGGATAAAAACAAAACATATAATTCCAATAAAACAATTCAATCTATCCCTATGTTATCATATAAATCAAAACCTACTAACTAGATACCCCATTTTTGATGTAATGGAAAGCCTTAGAATTTTTAAGACATTATATGTAGTAATATATTATTGAAGGCAAAAATAGAACTGAGTAATCATTTTTATTATGTTGACCAGGTGTAAGCTCATGCATTTTAATAGGAATGTAATTGGCAAGTTCTATTTGCAAGAAACTGAGTTCTTTTTGGAGCAAATATCATGACAGTGGAAAAGAAAAGAACACAGATGACTGTGGTTGAGAAAACGGTTAAAGTGGTCCAAGTGTTCCTTAGTTATATTCAAACTTCAAATGTTGCCTAAAGCCAAATAGTCTTCGCAGTAATGATGCTGACCAAGGATAAGTTTCAAATATAAGAAAAAATTGACAGAAAAATTCCCCCAATACACATAGTAAGATGGACAGCAGAACGGGAATTGCTAGGAAGCACATTTCCTCACATTTCCCTTTTCATGAACCTGTGTTCATAAAATATGAAAACTCTGCTGAATTTTCCCTTCAGAGACTTTTTCTGTTAACAGGCTGCCAGTAAAATCAAGACTTTGAAAAATAGTTGAATTAATGAAGACAAAGATAAATTAAACTTTAAAATATTCCCAGCGTCTTAATGTAAATATAATGCATATTTTAAAATTAAATCATGCTTTTAAAAGATCGAATAGATGAATTAGATTAATTAGGATCGAACTTTTAAAATGAGAGAGGAAAAACCTAATCTATATATCATATGACAGGAAGTCTCATTTTGTGAGTAAAAGTAACATAGTTTCTTTGAGAAAAATTTCCTATATATTTTAATTTTTATAAAACATACTTTACCCACATGAAAAAAGAATGTAAGATATCCACAAAGTAGAGGTAACCTAAAATTACATGAACACTGAAAAGAAACAAAAGCATGAAAATCATTCATGCATTCATCCTTAGAATTTCTATGTACTATGCTCAGTGGTGACATAAAATGCAAAATGTATATGGCGTGGATGTCAAGATCCCAAGGAACTCACAGTGACAGCTGAGGGTAGGGCATTACATCTATGGGCAACGAGGAGCCACTGTCACTTTTTCCAACACATACATGGCATGAAATCATGGAGTCACGACAGTTTCAGAGGCTGTTGGGGAACCAGGGTGGAATAGATAGTGTTAAGGAAAATAGCGCTGGTTCCCCCCTTCCTTGTACATGTCAGAATTTCATAGTTAATAACGACACTCTTTCCCATTGACTCTGCACAGGACTCTAAAACACACCATTTTAACACAATGTTCCAAGAAGCCATTGCCAGACTCAGTGAGTTAAATGTGAAGTTTGAATCTTTACATTTTTCATGGTTTTTATTTTTATTTACTGTTCCACATCTCATATTTAACCACTTGACCAGAACAGGCTATCAACCCAGACTCCATGCTAGGCACTAGTGGAAAAGAAAACAGAGCCCAAATTAATCAATACTGGGTTTAGGAATGTTAGAAGGAAAGATAGACCCTTATAGTCACTGAGGTGGTATCAGCTTTTAGAGTAAATAATTTTTATACTCTTTCATATAATGTTGGCCTTTGAAGTAAATGGTATCTGAACAGAGATGATGGCGGTGGGCCGGGAAAGGGAAGCAGAGATGCAACAGAATACAGAGTTATATCCGAAGTACTCACGGCATTTCTACTATTCACTTCCACGTGCCTTGTAATCCAGGCATCTCACCGTCCTCCCAAAGCATGCCATGCTTCCTCGTGCCTTTTTCGTGGAGTAGTCCCTTCATCTGACTCCCCTTTGAATGCTTATGAACTTCCCGCCCATTAAAACAAAATCACAGGTCGCATCTTCCGGGAAGCTTTATTTAACAGTCACTCCTTGCTGCTTCCATGATATGTGATATCTCTATTTTAGCACTTACAGACTGTTTATTCACTCTTCTTCTTGTTCCTCAGATCTAAAGGGATCTTTTTCATCTTCACACTACAGCTATTCAGCAGTGCCCCACCACCCACTAGGGTGTTTATTAGTATGATTGGATTGAATAAATGCATGCTTAAATTGAACTTCAGAATATATGATATGGGGTTTTCACCAGGTTTGTTTTTATCATGTTTCTTAATACTCATGCTCATAGTATAAGCTTAAGGATAAAGAGTTGAAAGACATCACTTGGTTGGGTTTCTGAAACACTATAGTGGCTATGAAGAACTCAGTCAAAATGGCAAATTTCCCATAACGAATACCCAAAAAAGTAATCCTGAAAGGTGATGTATGAGTTTTTGTCCTTGAAATTATATATACACACATAATTTTTGATTATATACATAACCAAATACATACATATAGATAGATAGATAGATAGATAGATAGATAGATAGATAGATAGATAGATAGCCTGGAAGGTTAGCGTCCTCCTTGAAACACAGTTTTAAACCCATACATCTTATAAAAGAATCTATTCTTCTAGATGTCTGTAAGTTTGAGGATTGTTTGCACTGTCTGTATCTTTTGGCCGTATCATCCCAGGGTCAGGTTTACATTGGAATAAGCAGAGAGATAGTGTTCTAAAATATCATCTCTGAACTCATGAGACATCGCTATATTGGGCCTGCAGTCATAAAGGCTGCTAACAGCATGAGTGAAATCTGCAAGACCGTAATAAAGGCTTCATAGAAAGCCTGAAGTTCAACTGCAAATAACTTCAACATAAAGCATTCTTTGGCTAGATGGCTTTGACACATTTAATGAGAACCTACCATTGTCTAATATATTGTGGAATTTTAATTTTCACAACTCTGTGAGAGGGTTGTAACATCGTTCCGATTTTAAAGATAAAGAAATTGATATTAAATATGCTAAGCCCTCAGCCCAAAGTTTTCAACCAGGAAATAATGAAACCTAGACCTGTACCCAACAGCATAAGAAACTACCAGAGATCATTACTATTATCTAGGGAATTATAATTATTAGACAGCATCGCTATTAATACTATCACTTTCAAAAGTCTATTTTTTTACTGATTGGGCTCCCATATACCCAGTCAACAAACAATAATTATAATAATCCTAAGAAATATCAGGGCTAAGTCTCTTTCCTAATTCCCAATGAGAAAACTACAGAGTACTAATAAATGTAAAAAGGGAAAGGGACTTAAGCTAATTAAAACATACTGTGCAAATAATAAGTTTGGTTTTCACAATGGCGAAACTTTAAAAGATTGATATCTAGTGTTGGTAAAGTTACAGAGGAAAACATACTCTTACACATTTTTTTTTTTGGTGTGAATAAATTGTTCCCAAATTTGGGGAGGACGATGGACAGTATTTATCAAACTTTAAATGGGTATATTCTCTGCTAACGTATCCAGTTTTCAGAATCTTTTCTAGAGAAATATTTACATGTAGTCCCAAAAGCTTACTTGCCAGGATGTTTGCCTTAGCACTATTTTTTTAAGGATTTTATTTATTTATTTTTAGACAGAAGGGAAGGGAGGAAGAAAGAGAGGGAGAGAAACATCAATGTGTGGTTGCCTCTCATGTGGCCCCCACTGGGGACCTGGCCTGCAACCCAGGCATGTGCCCTGACTGGGAATCGAACTGGCGACCGTTTGATTCTCAGCCTGTGCTCAATCCATTGAGCTACACCAGCCAGAGCAGCACTATTTATAATAACAAGAAAAAGGAAACAACGAAAATGTCCATCAGTAGAAGACAATGAAGTACATCACGGTGCATTCACATTACGGAATATTGTGGAACTGGTAAACATGAGGTAGGTGTGTTTCACTAACATGGAAAAATGAAGATAATATTTGTGATTAAAAATGAAGTTGTAGAATGTATGCTCAACATGGTGCCACATGTGTACATGCATGCATGTACTCAGTCACATGCATGCAAAATGGAAATAGCAGATACCTCTAGGAAACTTGATTGGAATTAAATTATAACATATGTGGGAAAAACCTAATACTCTTTTATACATATATTTGGATTTTTGGATTTTAACCCTTAATATATATGATTTATGCAAAAAAAACCCACATTTGTAATTAAAACTTAGAAATTTTAAAAGCAATCCCTTCTTGCCTTCGCTTTACAGTTTATACAACACATGCCCACTTATCATCTGACTTCAACCTTCCAACCACCCTGCAGAGAAGGTAGGTAGGTGTTACTATCCCTCTTTTATAGATGAGAATAAACCCAGGAAGAACAGTGATTTGCTCAAGGTCATACCGGTCTTGAAGAAACTTCCAACAGCCTGCTTGAAATGATGATTCTCAACCTACTTCTATAAACCTACAAGGAAACCCACCGCTTCTCAGAGGTGCCCTGTGTAGTCAAATGGCAAGTTCTTTTTTTCAAATATATTTTATTCTTTTTATTATTTTGTTGTTGTTCAATTACAGTTGTCCCCATTTTCCCCCATTACTCTCCCCTGCCCCACCCATCCACCACCTTCCACTTTCAATCTCCCCCCCAGCCCCCATTGTCTTTGTCCAAGTGGCAAGTTCTTAATCAGCATCAGCTCCTGCAGGCTCTCAACTAGCAAGAGGCCCTACAAAAGCCAGTCTGCACAAGACAACTGAGTGAAAAGCATATCTTTCTAGTCACATGCCCCACCTACAGCAAGAGCACTGTCCCTTATGCCAACTTTCAGTTCTAAGGACAGTGAAAAAGACCTTCAATCAACCCCCCAAAATAGCCCTAATTTCAGACAAAATATCATCTTTTAATAACTCTAATGAAAAAATTGGCCCTGGCAGGTTAGCTCAGTTGGTTGGAGTATTGTCCCAGTTCACCAAGACTGTGGGTTAGATCCTCAGTCAGGGTACATACAAGAATCAACCAAGGAATGCATCAATAAATGGAACAAATAGATGTTGCTCTCTCTCCTTTCTTCTGTCTCTGTGAAATCAATAAATAAATTTTTAAAAAATAAAAAAAATTAAGTTCAAATAAAACTGTTTCAAGTTCTTTTACCCCAGTTCCCATCTCCCTTTTTTCTTTAACCACATGCTAAAACGAGTCACCTGTTTTGTAGGTCACTACTCTGAAGCACTGATAACATTCATTCTAAAGTGTAGTAGGATTTCTTAATGAAATAATCCAGTAAAGCTGATATTCTTTGGGCAAATAAGGTCCTTCTTTTTTCTTTCTCTTTTTTAATTGGGGGCCTAAAATGCCATCATTGCTCCGGGAGGAATCCATCTTTACTGAGGGTAAGGACCCACTTTGGTTGCCTCTGTTTCTGCCTGTGTGGTTGAGTGAGTAAATCCACGCCTGGGAATCATATTCCGGCTCCATTGCTTACTGGCTGTGTGACTTGGGCAAGAGTCTTATCCTTTATTCCTCCTCGTTCCCTTCATCCATCAAATGAGAAGAACAATGAATGGCCCAGCTCATGTGAGGAGTAGAGGAGAGCGGCCATGACACTCACATATCACAATGATGTATCACATGCCAACTCAACAAGTGTCATTGATAGCCATTAACATTATTAATAGAAGTATTCATACTGGTAATATTAGTATAGAGTGGCTATCAGTGTCATTGTTGTCTTCTAATAGTCCCCAATGCTTTTAAACCTTTTAAAATTTGGAGATACTTTGCCTCCTTATTAAACTTTCTTCCCCTGACTTCATTGAATAATAATACGGGTCTTGTCAATTCCATAGTTATCTTCTTATATTAAGGAGTGGGTCTTGACTTTCAGCAAGATAATTCTAAGCTAGAGAAACCAAATACTCTATCCTTCTATCTCAAGATTCTAAAATGATACTTAATATTTATAAGTTCTTTTGCATACATATTACTGGACTCCAAACACTGCCCTTAGAAGTGCTAACTGAAGATTCCACCTACATATTCCCTGGCACCTCAAACTCAGTATGTTCAAAAGAGGTTTGCCAACTTCCTTCTCAGATATTATCCTTCCCCCTGTTTTCTCTTCCAGCCACTGATATAAACATGCTCCTAATAATCCAGATTTAAGTCTGGAATTATAATTGGCCACTTGTCCATCTGTCCCTATGAATCATATGCAAAATCTTTTCAATTCTGTTATCCAGTATCCATCCTTCTCATCTACCTCACCACCTCTCCATTTCTGTGTGACTACTTTATTTCAGCACTTCAATGCTTTTTGCTTGAAACATTGCAATGGATTTCTCCAAACTGCCCAACTCTAAACTCCTTCCCCACTACTGCATTTTATTCCACTGTTTACTTCTCTTTTTGAAGCTCAAAAGTGATAATGCCCCTTTCCTGTTTAATAACAGCCTCTCCTTATCCTAGATAACTGTCTTGCAAAAAAAAAAAAAAAAGACAAAAAAAGTAAAAATGCCTAACCTGGCATCAGAGATCTTCCAAGTTCAGGTTCTCCATTCCAGTCTATAGCTTCTCCTATAACTTATTCTTCAGCCAAAGAAAAAAATATGATGCCACACAAACTTAGGCATAGTTTTGCACCTGTGAATCTTTGCTACAATTACTACCTCAGCCTAGAATCATTCTTCCGCATCCAAATATTCGAAACCTACCTGTCACTCAGTCTGAGAAGCCACCCTGATCCCCACAACCAGAGATAGATACTTCTTACACTAACCCCCCAAAAAACTTGTCCGAATTTTCTCAACTAACATTGCCTTACATTCTATTAGAATTATTTAAATATATTTTCTAGTATACTAGAATATAGGATTCTCAAAGGTAGGTCCACAGCTGTTTCATTTTTTTATCCCCACACTGTATAAAACAGTACCCCAGGAACACTAGCTACAGTCTGATTTACCCCACTACTGCCTTCTTTCCTTTATAGATTAGAGTTAAACATCATTTTGGATGAGTCACTTCCATATTTCTCATTTATTCTTAACCTAAGCTCCCTTTTGATACGTGCGAATTTAATACATCATTTGCCGTACGATATTTCTTTACTCCTCACTCAGCCTAGCATGCTAACACCTGTCAATACCCAAGAACAGAACATGTGGTCAAGCTTTACTTTCTATAGCTTATATTATATAAGTATATATATATTATATATATTATATAATTACTTTCTATAGCTTATATAGATATAGCTTATATCTATAGCCTACTGTTCTAAGTATGAAAGTAATTTTTCAATACCTTCTGAATGTCCCTTATGTTGAAAAATCACTAAGTCAGCACTTACAAATATTAACCATGACTGATGACTCTTGCCTTGGCCTCAGATGATACACGGCTTACACCTTTGCCATGGCTTATAGGCAGAAACGCACCCTCAGCCTATCCATGTGTCCTGCCTTGCCCTTCTGACTTTATGCCCCTTTCATAACAATGCAACTACAGCAGAATTTAACTAATCACAATGATGACTAGAGACCCTTTGTGAGCTTTATGAATTAGTAATAAGGTGGAACAAATCTGCAAAATAAAGAAAAATAGCTCATCAAATTTATTCATTTATTTTGACAAGAGCAATTTTGTTTCAATTACTTATGATAGCATCTCAGTAAATATGCTCTAGCATGTTTTCTCAGATTAATTAAGCCCATTTTCCCACCGAAGCACTCTGCTTATACAAGAAAAAGGGAAAAAGAAACCACAGATTTCACTGAGATATGCACTGGTTTTCTGGATTCTTTTAGGGGAATATAAAAATAATTTTCCAAAGACAGTATTTGCTCTTTTTAAATATATATACCATAGCTCATTTGGAGAGAAAATTAGGTATTGCTTTTAAAAGATTAATTTGGATATGAATTAAATTTGGAGCTGAATTTCCTTCTCTATTTAAAAAGTGTTTTGAAACATATCCTAAGAGAAAATAGTTTCAACTAAACAGTTTTTAAGAATTCATTGACTTTCAGGACTTAAAAGCAATTTAAAAACTATCTAATCTAACACATTAATAAATGTAATATTTTACATTTTACACTCTACATATCAACTTATGAAAGAATTAAATCCTTCCACAGTTGAAATAAAGACTGTTGGTTTTGTTAGGAACATCTAAATTTTTGGCTGGCTCTGACAATATACTGGAGAAACTGGAGAATTAATATGTTGGTTAGCAGCAAGGACCCTAGAGACAGATTAATTGAGATCATATCCTGTTTCTACCATTTCCCACCACATGACCCTGGCCAAGTTCTGACTTCAGTGTACAGTCTTCAGATATAATAATAATAATATATTACTCATATTGTTCTGAGAATAAATGACATAATACATATGAAGTGCTTTCCATAGTATCTGGCATAAAACAAGCACTATTTCATATGTTGACTATTTTTAGTAAGTTAATAATCACACATTGTTGCCTTGAGAAGCTTGTTCCAAGAACAGGTTTCAGAATTTCCACTAAGATAGATCTGCTCACACACTTGGAACAAATTAATAGTCTCTCAGTACAATGATTTTCACCCGACAAAATGGGGGTACGGGTGAAGAAGGAGCCGCATACTAAACCTAACAAGCTCAGGGGAGGCCTGCATGGCCGGCCTTTCAAACTCAGAGTCTGAAATTAAAACTTCCCAACTAAAAGCAAGTCATGGTGGGTAGTCATGTATTAGGCTGGTATCTTCCCTGACAAAGGTAAGCCTGGCTATTGTCTTTTTGCATCTACAGTGACATACCTTTGAAATGTCAGAGTAATGCCCCTTTCCCAGACCTCTCAGGGCACAGTCTCCCACCAGAAGGGTGGTGGAACACGGAGTCCCTTTTTGTTATTGTTACTCTGTTAATTGTTAACTGTTAACAATCTTGTACCCATCTATGTAAAAGAAGTATATGTCTATCCCTTTTACTCTTTATTCAATCCCAGAAATGTACCCCTCACCCCCCACCCCCACTTTGCTTTCTCCTGCCTCCCTAATCTATTACTGTGAATTTCATGTAACCCCCTTATGTCTTCCACTTTGATTCTGATATATAAAGTAAGGTGCAAAACTGCCATTTTCTGGAGCATTTTCTCAATCTGTTGTTGATTTTGCTTCCTGGCAATTGTCTTCAGTTTGGCTCAGATAAACGCATAAAAATTCTCTATAAGTTTGGATTTTTCTTACATCGACACTTAAAAAAAAGTCTACACCATATGAATGTAGGGTCACCATAAATGTTCAGGACTTTATCTTACAGCACACAATCATAATATCTATTACCTTTATTCCGTGTATAGAATAAAATACATAGTCTTCACTAGTGAATAAATAGCATATTTTAATTCACTGAAGCCTTTCTCTGACCTCAGAAAAAGGTCTGAATTTTGTGTTTCAGTTAATGTGTTGGCACTGGTTCAAATCTACTGCCAAACAATTTTAAGTATCACTTTAGCAAACTTAATTAAGATTCATGGCTTAAATTCCACAGTCGAATGTTCTTTTCCCATCATCCTCTTGGAGCAAACAGAAGACAACCATAGTATGGGTTGATCACAGGCACTAATTATATGTGTATGATAAACTACCCAGCGTCAAGATGCATTGTGAAAATACCTTTATCTTTATATAAAGTAATATATAATGATACTTAAAACTCAAAACTCTCTTATTTCTCTTTAAGGCCCCAAACTCCCATTTTGTTCACAATTGATAAAGACTTCTGGATAACTGAGAGCAGATTCCACAAGTGGATAATCTATTTGTCTTATACTTAATTCTTAGTACTACCTAAGAAACAGCAAGGCTAGGCCTAGAGAAAACCAAAAAAACAGGAAAAAAATACTCAAGAAAATTATGTTTCCATATCTGACAAACTAAAGACTTGGATTTACTTTTTAAAAGTAAGATTTAAAAATGTGAACAATTCAAATAACCAACTTTTTTTTACAATAACTGATTTAGCACTTGCTTTGACTGAATTGATGCTTTTGATCCTGTCTTCTTCCCCTCCCCCACCATAAATAACTTTTGATTGACATTTCCCTTGAATTGTTTCATGTTATAGACCCCTCTAATTGTCTCTGTCTGCTTTTATGCCTGTTTACAGCCCAAACACAAATAGACATTATATGGGGGTCCTACAATCAATATATTTGCCTTCTAGAGAGCCCAGGGCAGGGTGTGCAGGGAGAGAAATATAAAAGGCATGGTCCCTGCTCTCAAAGAGGATTATTCAGCACACTCTGATCCTCTTCTCCCGAATGCATTAGACAATGTGATTTATGTAAAGCTACAATGAAAGCAAATACACAAACATAAGAATGCAAGCATAAGCTTACAAGTAGCTCTGACACAAATTTCTCCATTTTCTTCTGCTTGGTAATCTACATTCTCCTCTTTCCTAATACATGAGTGAGAAAACAATATTCTGTACACATATTTGAAATAGCTTTTTTATTTTCTTCAATTGCAATGTTGTAATTATATAGCAACGGGCACTGAATTTACAATAGTACAACAATGATAGATTTTGCATTCTTATATTATATAGCTCTGATACATACCTTGTTATAGCAGTCAGAACCAGCCATCTAAATTTATGAAGAGGTGGAAACAAGAGGAGCCCAACAGATTATATACAACTCATAAATGGGAGACAGCTCATCCTGCTCTCCATCCTGACTTTTAACTACCAAGTCAGTAAACCTCTTATTTAGATTTATACGGGGAACAAGAAAACAAAACAAAGCAAAACAATACATACCACCACCAACACAAGAACACAGACCCAAGAATGTTCACAAGTGCCAAGGTTATTTTAGATCACCCTTTAAAAAATTGTAGTTCATAGTTGAGTAAAATCAGTGGATAATTTGTATCTTTTTTTTTATACTGGGCAAATTGAGTGTGACACATAAAAGAAGCATCTTAATTGTTACTATTGTTAATGCTTTATTACAAAATTCTAGGAACATAATAAAATCATGATTTAGATTCAATTAATTTAAAATTTTTGATATGACCAAGAATTAGGCTAAAGCTTAACTCTAACAATGACAAAGAAAATGTTTGTAATCAAAACTGCTGAAAATATATTTAACCTACAGAAGACTTTTAATGACTCTATCAATTGTTTGCAAATAGAAGTTTCTAATAAGAAACAAAATCTTAGTTTTCTATAACAGGACTTCTCTAAGGAAGAGTTCAATAGCAAGGAACTTGAGGAGTAATCAATCTAAGCACTGAGAAGGGGCTTAAAGGCGTAACATTGCATTTATTTTTAGCACAATCCAGGTATTTCGCTGGAAACTTGGCCCAGTTACTCTGAGTACACAGCCTAAAGAGCAAATTTAGTACTAAAGAAATAAAATGGCATTTGAAGCAAATCACTTTTATAATAGCCTTAGCCAATATTTAACTATTTGCCAGTAGATGCTAACCAAATCACAGGGCTCAAAGACCATCTGTTGACAATATGGTGTCAGCATAACCTAATGCCTTACCTGGGATGTCAAACAAGCCGCTCAGCGCCTGCAAGGGTGCCTCCCTCCCCAGGCCTAGCACAGACACCGCTAATAGATTGTGTTGCTCCTTCCCAGCAAGCTCAGACCACAGCCCTGGGTTCTGTCTACAGATATCCCATTAGATATCAAAAATAAATGGACTTAGCCCAAGAAACGAGCCTTATTTGTCACCTCAGCCTTAGATTAAACAATTAAAACCCCTTCTGAATCGCTGATAAATTTCATATAGTCAGTTAAGTCTTTGCTCTAGGCTGGGTGCAAGAGTACTGAGATAGGTAAGGGGTTAAAGGAGTAGGTCTAACAAAGAATTCTTGATGTGTATTAAACAGTCAAAGTTATTGCGTACAGAAGAGAGACCCAAACTCACCCACTGGGGACTTCTCAAAAACGCCACCGAATACTTTAGACACACATAGCAATTGTGAAAGCACATAGTTACTTGATTTTTTTTTCTAAATCTGTAAGTGTAAGTTTGTATGTGTGTGTGTGTCCCTTGTAGCCAGGCAAAATTATAAGGAAAAATAAACAGTGTCTAAGTAATATAAAGTACATGATGTAGCATAGTAACTACTTACTCAGCTCCAACTTCCAGTCCCACAAGGAAATGCCTCTCTAACCAGCTCACTTCCAGGCTCCAGGGAGCAGAGACCATTTTAACATTTTGAACGGGGAATGCCCTTAGGCATTCAAAGTGTGTTCCAAAGGCCAGTGGCATTACTATCACCTGGGAGCTCGTTAGAAATGCAAAATCACTGCCCCCATTGAGAC